>BHDV01002612.1:147070-157080 GCA_005406045.1 Adoxophyes honmai | reverse complement strand
AAAATAAAAGGTCAAACAACATTACATTGACCCGGCAGTGGGACTAAGCTAAAATAAAAGGTCAAATGACATTACATCACGGCTGTATACTGTGACATAGTCAAAACCATGATAATTCCACGCCATTTAGCCACTTTTACCATGTTTTTAAGTTTTTAGTAAGTAGATAAAATGGGTACAATAATGACAGGTTGCTAGCCTAACATTTAATACAAACATATTTTCCAATAACATTACAGTTTAACCTAGACGTGAGACAGTATCTCAGGTTAACAAAACCAAAAGGTCAAATAAGATTACAAGTATTATCCAGGGGACATTAGCTCGGGCTAACCAATGTGTATTTGAACCTCAGTCCCGTCAGAAGGACATTACCTCAGGTTAACAAAATATGTGTATTTGAACCTCAGTCCGGCAGAAACGTGCGTTTTTGCAGAATTAAAAAGTATCATCTATACATACATCACGCCTGTATTCCCAAATGGGGTAGGCAGAGCATACGAATCGTTAAAGACGCGCTGACTAACGGGACTTGTGTACAAGACGTATGTAAAAACAGGGTGCAATGACCATTTGTCGATGAAACATTTGTCTCCGACAAGGTCAATCCGTACCAATATATATAAATGTGAAAGTGTGTTGTTTGTTTGTTTGTTTGTCCGTCTTTCACGGCTAAACGGAGCGATGGATTGACGTGATTTTTTAGGTAGAGATATTTTAGGGCATGGAGAGTGACATAGGCTACATTTTGTCTCTTCAAACCCCCCATTTCCCTAAAGTGAGGAGTGGAAGTTTTCAAAGTAGAAAGCTATAAATTGGTATGTGTGCTATCTCTTTTGTGATACCCCGAATTTAACGCGAGCGGAGCCGCGGGCAAAAGCTAGTATTTTATAGTTCTTAAACGCGTATACCCAAGCACTGGTTACCATATTTACGGTGAATTTCCACCCACCATGTATAATATTAGCGTGATTTGTGTAATGTCACGGCCGGATAGCCCAGCGGTTAGAGATTGACTGTGAAGCTTAAGGTCCCGGGGTCGATTCCCGGCCGGGGCAGCTGTTTGTATTATGTATACGAATGTTTGCTTTCGAGTCTTGGATGTTTATCTGTCATATATTAGTAAGTTTATCCGTTGTCTAGTACCCATAACACAGGCATTAATTTGCCTACTTTGGGACTAGGTGATTGGTGTAAATTTATAAATAAATAAATCCAGTGATATTTATAAATAATAACTACGTAACATAAATAAGTGTGCTACAAATGCCAAATGCCATTCAACATAGCCAGTAATTGATATAAGCGGGCGCGGTACTGCGCTTGTCGTGTTAAATTTAAGGGGGGAGGCCACGCCCTTGCGCGAGCGCGTGTCTAAGGCTTGAGCGGCAGCGGGGCTCATAAGGCCACGTTTAAGGATACGCGGAGCGTGTAGCGTGGTCCTTACTTGTGCGTAAATAGGTTTACGTATGCTTTAGGCGACAGGCTAGCAACCTGTCACTATTATACCTCTTCCTGTCAATCTAAAATTATGCTAGAAGTCGCTGCGTGAAATAGTCATAATCTTGGTTTTGTCTATGTCACGCTTCGTATGCTCTGTCTACTTGTTTGGGAACATAGGCGTGATTGTATGTATGCGTAAATGCTCTTAAAAGTCCAGCCTAAATACCCACTGCAGAGCACAGGCCTCCTCTCAGTATGAGAGGGCTTGAGCAGTGAGCAGTGCTGATTGGGAACCGATACCACGGCTAAGACGCATGACCTTCTAAACGGGCAATATTTTTCTGCAATTTGTGGCCGGCAACTATTGTTACCCTGTTCTTACGTACTAAAGCAGGATGCACATAGTTGGCCGGCCACAAATTGCAATACAATGACCCCTGTTCCCTAATGGGGTAGGCAGAGCACGTGTCGACAAAAGCATAATAGTGACTATTAGACGCAGCCACTTTTAGCATAATCTTAGGTTTGAATAGAAGTGGAAGAGGTATGATAATGACAGGTTGCTAGCCTGACGCTAAATCATACCTATAAACCTATTTAGAATAACAATAACACCACTTTATTCGTACCGCGTACAGTCAAAGAATTTGATAACTGTACCGACAAATATCACTGTGACCTTACTATCTACTAATCAAACCAATATGAAACTCATTATGAAAATGTCCAAAGTACCTCAAGTATCAATTTCCTTGACTGTACATTGTAAGAGGCGACCAAGAAAATAGGTTAAGGTACGCTTTAGGCGGCAAGCTAGCAACCTGTCACTATAATACTTCCATCTACGTTTATGATGTATGCTTAGCTGGTTTGGTCATGTAGAGAGGATGGATGAAAGAAGATTGACTAAACAGATCTAGGCTGGAAGTGTGAATGGATGTGTTGGAAGACCTAGACGGACGTTCCGTGACCAAATCGCGGACGTTTTAGAAACAGGTAAGGTCAAAAGTATCCGAAATCGACGAGCATGTATGAAGAAACTAATAAACGTGGATGAAGCAATAGAGCTAGGTATGTCAGGATCGTAGCAAGTGGAACAAAGTGGTCTCTGCCTACCCCTGTGGGAAAGAGGCGTAACATATTTAGCATTTCGTGAGCATTTTCTACCCCATTTGTATATGTGTTGTAAAGTTTGTCTCTGTATGCAACAGTCAACAGTCCGCCAGACGCTAACAGGACCCGCTCCCGCCCCCGCTACAGCCTATGGCTTGCGGCAGCGTTTACCGTCACGATTACGGTTCGAGCCACAATGGGCATGCAGACTGTATTATAATACCGAGACCTTGTTTCTGTATAAATATATATCCAGTATATCTTGATATAAAGGATATAACCCCTTTCGCTATGCCGCATTTATTTTAAAAATATAAATGTTTCTGCGTGTTGTCTGGTTTAGAATATCACCTCTCCATTTCTTCCGTGGATGTCGTAAGAGGCGACTAATGAAGGGTATGTTTTAGGCGACAGGTTGCCGGTCACTATAGTACGGTCAAGGTCTTTAATTGATGAGCCACCATAGAACCTTTTCAAACAAAAAGTCATTACAATTTCCCTTGATAATGTATGGGATGTCACTATGACGTTTACTGTGAATTGATTCCATGGTGGCTCATGCACTGTACCTCTGAACTCAAAACCTAAAAATATGCTACAAGTGGCTGCGACAAGTGAAATAATCTTGGATTGGTCTATGTTGCGTTTCGTGCGCTCTGCCTACCCCTTGAAAATACAGGCGTGATGTATACTATTTTGCTGTCGACGTTGTTGTTAATGCAATTTAACAATAGTTGTACTGTCTTCGTGAAGATTGAAATGTAAAGGCCATTTTTCCTGCCGCAACCATTGCAATTTGGCTTGACTGTCTAATGATTGTCATTATGACGGAGGTAGGGCTGTAGGGTTGGCAGTAGGAGAAAATCAAATACTGGGCGGTCCAGAGTAAAATAAAATAAAATTTCGTACAGGAATAAGTAAGTAAGTAAACACTTTATTCTTTATTATTTTAGTTTAATTGTTCTCTATTGTAACATTACGACATCGACATTTTTATGTAATGATATTAATATTTAATTCGTAAATAAGAATCGTTGTGTATAATTTTGTAATCGTTGACAATTATCCTGGATAATACTCGTTTCTTGAACACCTGAGGAGGATGTGACACACATCAGAACTATAACTGCAATTGTACGTGTCACCAGATCTATTTTTTTTGTATTTATTTAAATTTCTTGTTGTATTTGTATAATCTGGTATGTAGCCGAGCTATAGCTATTTTCCTTTTTTTTAATTATGCTATGAAACGTGATAGCCCAGCGTAAAAAGCCGTGATAGCCCAGCGGTTCGAACTGTGGCCTCTCAAGCAGAGGGTCGTGGGTTCAAAACCCCGGGCTCGCACCTCTGAATTATACGGAATTTATGTGCGATATCAAATTTGATATTTATCACGAGCTATTCGGTGAAGGAAAACATCGTGAGGAATCCTACACACAGCGACGAAGTAATTCAACGTTGTGTGTGAAGTTCCCAATCCGCACTGGGCCCGCGTGGGAACTATCGCCCAAGCCCTCTCATACTGAGAGGAGGCCTGTGCCCTGCAGTGGGACGTATATAGGCTGATGATGATGAAACGTGAACTCATGGTTTTGAATAGCGTTGCGTGCGCTCCGACCCCATTTGTAAAAACAGGCGTATGTAATAAAGACCTAAGACTAACTGCCAACCCTAGGAGCCACCTAATTCCCATACCGCGAATGCTAGATCATTGTATCCAACACGGAAATAGGTCCTAGCACCTTAACTCAAACGCATACAGCCCATAATCCTTTGGCTGCAAAACTAGTAATACCGTAAGTGAGTTGGGAAAGGACTCTTTTGAGTCGAGTTCCTTATTAAAGGCCCGTTGAGTCTTAAATCGGCTGCGGACTCGATTCCAGTCAATTTGCTGATGATATTATGTAGAGTACCTAGTTCGCGATTGAAGTGATTTTTTAACCGTTTGATCTGTTCATTCTTCAATAAAAGCCGATCCTGTTAATATTGCAAACAATGAAGCGAAAATAAGTGTATGAAGTTTCAATTATGCTTTTTTTATTTTGCTCTGAATTTATAATGTTGGCATTGCTTTGAGATCAGCCACGAATCGGTCTGAAACATCGAAATAATCTCGATATAAAGACGATTGTACGTTTAAAATATCTTTAAACATTGTCAGTACATGACACCATCCAATAATCGTATTAAAGTATAAAACTACACTCAACCGTACTTAGTATAACCCGGCAAATTCGCGACCATCAGTGCATCAAAGCAAACAATCGGGGGTAGCGTTGCTCCACATTTAGCCGTGTGTCGTCTCGCTTGACTGGGCCAACTGGTTGTCCTACCGTGCAGTTATGGTCAACGCAGTATGACGATGTTTTTTACAGACTATAATGACGCAAGGGCTTTGATCCCTTGTTCGCTAAGGACGTTGACTCCCCCACCCTTATTGCACGGTTGAGAATATAGTTACACGACACGAGTATTTTAATACCTCATTACATTTACATTCGCGTTATTTTATAACTATTCAACGAACGATCAAAATGGCGGCAATATGAACTCCATAAACAATTGCGCATCGGCGTCGCGCTACAGCCGCGCCGAATTCGTGTTCGAAATTTGAAATGTTTTGTTTTCTTTTTACGAATCATTTTGTTTTACGATATTCGAACGAAATTTGAAATTATTTTGTTTTCTTCTTTGAATTTGTAATCGAATTTTGAATTCGAAATTTGAATCGAGTCTCGACATCGGTGTTTGAACGGCCATTTGCTTTTTACGCCAGAACGTAATGGAAATTTTATAAGATAGATAAATTAATAGTAGACATAGTATAGTTACATATACCTTAGTAAGGTTTTTTGTGATGGAAGTAAGTACACGCATCGCTTTTCCAGGTAACTACTACAAAAATCTTGCCAAGTTAAATACCTAGGTCTAATCATAGTTTAGATCATTAAAAATCGCTAAAAAAGCTAGGCTAGCAAGCTAGCACTTCACCTGAAACCTAAAACTAATGCTATAAGTGGCAAAATAAAATACTATACCGGAAAAGCCTAAAGTGTTACGCGTACAGTTGAACCAGTTGAACTAATTTACTTCTCACAGAACATCGTCACAATAAACGTTCAAAGAATCCCTTCACTGTAATTAGGTTTGTATGTGTCTAGGTTTATTCTGTGTGGTGTTACAGAATAACACCTCTCCATTTCTTCTTTGGATGTCGTAAAGCGACTAAGGAAATAGGTATGCTTTAGACGACAGGCTAGCTAGTCTCTATTATACCTGATCCATCTGCTTTAAACCTGAAATTATGCTAGAAGTGGCTGCGAAGCGTGAAAGACATAATCATGGTTTTGTCTGTCACACGCGTGCTCTGCCTACCCGTGGTCAAGACAGCCTATGTAACGTTTCGTGAGCTCTGCCTACCCCATTTAGGAGTATATGCGTGATTATATGTATGTATATGTAGGTTTTAGGAGTCAAAAAGTGACTTGACTTACCAGGCATGCAGACACAGCGGAAGGTGCCGGGATCGTCGAGGCAGGAGCCCTCGTTCCTACACGGGTGGCTCTCGCACTCGTTGACGTTCGTCTCGCACCGAGGGCCGGTGAAGCCGACAGAGCAGTTGCAAGCGAACGACCCGGGCGTGTTGACACATTGCCCATCATGTTCGCATGGGGACCCTGCGAATGATGATTATATTTAGCCTATTGCATAGGAAAAAACTCGAGAAGAAACTCGTGATCTTAATGAAATGCGCCTTTTCGGGCTCATTTCGTCAACTACACACGTTTAGAAACTCCAGAAACAATTGCGCATCGGCGTCTCAGGATCGAGCGCACGCGTGTTCCGGAGTGGGGGCTCGTGACGTCACGCCGTGTTAAAAATTATACTAAGGCGTGACGTCAATCGAAACTTAAGAGCACTGTTATCTACGGATTAAATCGTTTTTAAAGTCATCTACCCAATAGAAACCGAGACAGCGCCTCCAAGCGGCACATTAACACAACTCACCTTGTTCGCACTCGTTGATATCTTCAGAGCAGTCGAGTCCCTTATACCCAGACGCGCAGGAACAAGTGTAGGAGCCGTTTATGGGGCTCGTGTCACAGATGGCGTCGGCGTGGCACGGGTTCGAAGTGCACGCGTCATCCAGATGGCAGAGGAGACCTGGAAACGTCAAACGTCACAAAATGGCCGACTGACAGGCTAAACAATCTTGACACGTCTTTTCATTCACTAAATTCAAAATTCAAAACTTTATTTAAGCAAATAGAGCATATTCACACGTCATTTTTGAGTCCACCGGCACTTCGGAAAGACCATCATTGCCAAGAAGAATGGGCCGCAAGGAACTTGGCAATGACTATCACTTAGCACAGCAACATGTGCGGGTCATTCCGCGCTCTAAATGCAGTGACAGCATAAGCGGAGCGGAGTGATGGTGCCAGCGATCTCTTTTGTGTTATTTCGAAT
Organism: Adoxophyes honmai; assembly: GCA_005406045.1. Lineage (NCBI taxonomy): Eukaryota > Metazoa > Arthropoda > Insecta > Lepidoptera > Tortricidae > Adoxophyes > Adoxophyes honmai. The sequence continues at coordinate 150,054 of BHDV01002612.1, read as the reverse complement.
GTTACCGATACCATCCGCTGTCGATGCGTTTGGAGCTAACATTGTAAATGGCACGTCAATTTTTTTTACTTATTTGTGCCTAAATAGGGTAGTATTGCCAGGTCAGGTCAAGAGTACCCGAAACCGACGCATGTTATGAAGAGAATAGAATGTGGATGAAGCAAAAGAGGTACAGGATCGTAGTGAGTGGAACGAAGTGGTCTCTGACTACTCCTGTAGAGAATCAAACGTGGACAAAGTTATCCACGATAACCCATGGGGGGTGTGGGTCCGACCGTCGGGTTTTTAGCCCGTGAGAGTCGTGGCACTGACCGAGCCTCCCTTCTCGGTGTCCATAACGGATTTTTTCCTGGCGTTCGGACACCATGGCCCGTTAAAAAAAAAACTACTCCTGTGGGAAACAGGCATGACGGTATGTAAGTAGGTATAATATCTAGCATTAAGTTATTTTATTACTTGTTTGTGTCAATTGTGTTAATAAAACCAAGTTACGAACATTGGCAAGTGGCTCAACAATTTTGCGACTGTATGTATGTATGACTTACCGGTTTTCCCAGGGGTGCATCGGCAGTAGAACGCTCCAACTCTGTCGATACAGGTCGCTCCGTTGAAACAAGCGGCTCCGGCGCAGTCGTCGATGTTCACAGAACAGTCAGGGCCGTTCCACCCGTTCACACAGATGCAGGAGAAGCCGCCAACCGAATTGGTGCAGGTCGCGCCGTTCTGGCATACCAGCGGCCTGCGGGAGGGAAAGGGATGGTTAGATGTTTGTGCGTGCGATGGAGAAGTGTAGCACAGATACTAAAATTAATGTGTTGCCCGATTTTAAAAATAAAAAGTCACGTTCGAAACTTAAAAATAAAATAAATTTAATACAGAATTTTGTACGAAATGAAATGAAAAGAAATAAAATATGTTTACTTTCTTTAGACACTTTTAACTACGTTATCTTATAAAATGATTGATGCTATAGTTACATTTACGTTTATTCTTATAATGTGTAAACATTGTCGATTGTTTGAAGAACACCACTAAATAACAAAATATTTTACCGTTACAGAAAAATCGACTATAGGAGAAGCCAAGCTAATTACTGCAGGTCGTGCCCTTCTGGCATATGAGCAGTCTACGGGCGAGACAGGGATGGTTATATGCTTCAGCGACTGTATCGCCATCTATAATCGAGTAGAAGAACTTCTGCGACAACGCCATCTAGTGCCACTAAAGACTAATAGTGTCTTAGTTTCTTAGTATCGATATTTTCAGTACGTGGGTGGAATGAAAATATACATTCAATCAGTCCTGTTCTTGTAATGTCTTCTCGTTTTTAATTATATAATCGCTTTTAGGCTTGATGCTAATTACTCGCTTCCCAAGATTTAAAATAAACAGCGGTATTTCCACGCACCTCTTAGCGTTTCTCGGCGCCATTACGCCTGACGCTAAATACGCTTGTCAAAAAAGCGCCAAGTCGCAAAAACAAGTGACACGATGATTGCAACGCAATGTCACTTACCACTGCGGCAATGTATTTCAAGCGTCTCAAATACTTGTCTTTTGGTGGTATTTTGGACCGCTTTCGGCTACACGAGTTATTTTAATACACTTTAAATATTTTCGGGTGAACTTCATAGGCAACTAAGTTGCAGAATTTTCTCGAATTCAGAATGCATTTTGTGAAAATCTTTGTGAAGGCCGTTTGGTTCAATGATACCTCTCCATGGATGTTGTATGAGGCGACTAAGAAATTAGATTAATGTAAGTATATTTTTAACAATAGACTGGCAACGTGTCACTATAACACCCGCCATCTTAAAACCTAAAGAATATGTAAGACGTGGCCACGAAACGTGAAATAGTCATGGTCTTTGGCCTTATCTACATAGCGTTTGGTTTGATCTGCCTACCCCATTTGGGAATACAGGTGGGATGTATGTAAGTATAAGTAATACTGATTTTTAGTCACACGGATCTACATAGCTACCAATCATGTAACTTGAAGACATTTTCTTTCAAACTTTTTTTTAAGCAGTTTGCTACTGGTTTTACTTTTAAAAGACATAATTATTTACACATTTTTACCAAACTTGGCAAACACCACTTACTAAAACATTATTAATAATAAGTATCCCAAACGTCTTAATCGTATCGATATCACTTCAAAAGGACGCGATGTTTTTATATCAAAACCGAGTTAACTCGAAATCTCTCTCAACTCAAAACTAAAGCCTAAACTGATTCATCAAGGCTCATTTTTGAGAAGTAACTCATTTAGAGTTAGGACCTTTTTGATGTACCAGTGCGTTATATCCTACAAAGTTATGCAAGGCCGTTGACCTTCGAATTCGAACACCAAGTTTAAATCCCCGCGTTTGCGAACTCACTTTTTAAAATGCTTTTTAAGAACTCTAATCTAAACAGCCAGCGTCTAAGTAAAACGAATGAACGAAACTGACTGTCATATTTCGATAAACACCAATTTGAAGACTTTTATATAAAATATGAAGGAGTTAAATCGATAAATTGATTTATTTCGCAATATACAAAATATAAATATCATAGTCAATTTCATCCCATAACAGTTAATACTGGCAGATACGGGCTTTGAAAACCGAACGGCAGTCATTTGTTCTGCCTGGAGCATTATCGAAACAATGCATTAATCGTTTTAATATAATATATTAACTGTCAAAAGTATCGATTAGGCTCAAAGATTGATTGCTATTCGGTTAATCTTGAAAACATTAACATAAATGTCACTGGCTGGTCTATTGTTGAGCCATTAACTTTTTAAAATATCGAGAGGACGGTTATTTATAATGAGCTTGTGTCATAATAACGGTAAATTGAGCTTCTGTCCATACATACATACACAAAATCCATATGGACTAAGGCAGAGCTAGTGATGGGTCGTTACCAGTAACATTACCAAAACGGGTATTTTTCCAGTAATGTTACCAGTAATATTACCACTTAACAGAAAT
>BHDV01002612.1:121808-145363 GCA_005406045.1 Adoxophyes honmai | reverse complement strand
AGAGAGAAAGACCCGTTTTACATAATGCAATAACAAAATAATCATATGATTGTCGATTTCGTATCTTACCAGCTTTTGGTAATATCACCGGAAATATTGGAAAGTTACCGGTAATATTCCCAAATGGAAAAATACTGGTAACGAGAATGTTACCGACGACCCATCACTAGGCAGAGCACATAAAACGCTACATCACTACTACTTCACGTTTCGCAGCCATTTTTAGCATATTTTTGGGTAAATTAAGAGGTACAATATCGACAAGTAGCCCACCCAAAATATACCGAAATCTCACCTCAGACGCTTTTTACGACATCCACGTAAGAAATGGAGAGGTGTTTTTTAACCCAACACAGCAAGGATAAACAAAATTTGGATACTGTAAAACCAATACTGGCTGTTGAGATTATGAAAAAAAAACAAAGCTTTAAAATAAAAAGGTAAGGATCGAATCAGTAGTCGAGCGATCGTCGCAACTCGCAATAGGCATATTATGATGAAAATTAAAAGCTGTTATTATTTTCCTTTTTTTTTAAGTTTCGGCCACCAGTTGCAACACTGGCATGATTTAAGATCCCATTCATATAAATGAATAAATTTCCAAGTATACTTAATTAATTCGACTCCCCGTATTACGTTTACAGTATCGAGACGTTTTAACGACACCCATATTTTAAGGCAAGTTTATTTTCTAATTTATTTGACATTTCGTCCATTGGCTTAGATTACATTCCCGTGTTTTATTTTATAGGTAATTTCCTTGGGAATTAAACTGTTTGTTGTAATATATCAATCGAGCAAATAGCTGGAAGATAATTGTCACTATAAAAATCAAATGGAATTGTGAAACTAAACTTTACTAACATAAATGTTTTTTTTTTGACTTGGCTTGTATTTTCACTTGCGCAAGAAGCGCAATGACACTTGTTACTGGCCAGTAAACAATTATTAAAAAAAAACTAAGCAAAATGCGATTTTTTATTTCAAATTTAGAACTGGCGTCGTCATTTCACACAGCACGAATAAAGAACGAACAAAATTGACATTTGAAATGAATATAGACTGTAGAACAGTCTCACATTTTGTCAAAATATCAAATGAAGTTAACAACGTTTTCATTCTCCGTATAGAGTTCACCAAACTTATGAATGCGGCCGCTGAATCCTAATTCGCTCCACGCGTCCATAGACACCAGAGTAACCCGGCGGCAAATCGAACTTTGCCGCGCAATGAAAGCAAACTTCTTAAATTCCAGCGATCGGAAAAAGGTAAAGGAAAAAAGACCGAAACACCGACGTAACCTGAAACTGGACACGCATTATCTGTCGCTCGGACCGCGTTCGATGTTCAAACTAGGGATGTTACGATACATCGGAACTATCGATCGCAACTCCGATTCCGACTCCAATTTCGATATTTCAAACACAAACGTAAACATACATAATGCCTGTTTCTCCAAATAGGGGAGGCCACATGGACCATTCCACGACTATTTTTTAGGTTATACGAAGTGACAGGTTGCTAGCCTGTCGTTTAAAATGTGAACATTTCTAGTTATTTTAGGTCGACGACAACTTTTTCCGAGCTTTTTAATTAAATACAAAATGTTATTTAAATTTCTAGTGTCCATTTAATTTAAGTCTCATCTCAATTTCAATATTTAAGAATTCCTTTTCCGATTTTATTTTCTCAAAAGACCACTTCACATCCCTATTTCAAAGTAGCGTATTGGATGACATTACCGAAGCTTCAGAGAAAGTGTTGTTTTATTAAGTCGGCTTAAGATTCAAAGTCACTTGCACACTTCGTTTAAAGTATATTTATGCATACGAAGGAGTAAGGTTGGCAAAAGAAAAAGTTCTTGTTCAAATTGTTAACTGAACATATCTTGCTGAGATAACTTTCATCTCTAATCCATCACTATAATTCGTAGTCGAAGTTTTGATGATCTTTCATTATTTTCAAAGTTATTAGTTCTTCCGTGGATGTCGTAAGAGGCTGCTAAGGAAGGTATATGTATGCTTTAGGCGACAGTCTATATTATACATACATACATACATACATATTCTCACGCCCATATTCCCATGTGGGGTAGGCAGAGCACATGAATTCAAAAATCTAGTGCCACGTTTAGCAAATTCAGGTAGTCTATATTATATCTCTTACATTTGTTTATTAAACTTAAAATTACGCTGAAAGTGGCTGCGGAACGAGACATTGACATGGTTTTGTGTCATGTTTCGTGTGCTCTGCCTACCCTGTTTGGGAATACAGGCGTGATTGTATGAAGTTATGTATGGCGTGATTCTTTATGAAATCCACTCTAAGATTTCATTTGATACACTAAACTCGTATATTATTAGCCAAAAATTACATAAATAAGCATTAGTTGACAAAGTTGCAGAATTAAAAAAAGAAGGCTTGCAAAGCTTCGCGCCTTTGCCCAGTTAAAAAAAAGAAAAGAAAAATGGCGGCCAGTGTGTATTTTAAATTCGCGTTCAGTGTGAATGGAAACAGAATTTGGCTGTCGGATGTGAAGCCAATCAAAAGTCTATAAAAACGCAAACCTCTGAGAAATCTGCGAAAAAGAATATGTACGGATTCTCATCCGATACGACCACGATGCGATCTTCCGGTAAGAGACATAAAAAAAATCGCCCTAGTGTAATACTAAATAAGTAATTAAAAAAAAACTGGTCTTCGCCATCTTGACTGTCATCAGTGACATACGTCAATCCTCTTTATAGATTTCTGACACCTAACACCTTAACAGAAACATTAAAAAGTAATAAGTTTTTTTTTTAATAATAAAGTTAATGTTGGTCAGTTTCAATTACAATTGCATAAACAAAATTTATTAACGAAATTATCCGTGGATATCCGTCATTAAAATTTTAGTTTTTTGCCGTTTTGTTTTTTTTTTGTGTTTTTAAGACAAAGACTTTTGGCTCATATGCTCTCAGTCTCAACATAAAGTAATATAAATGTTTTTGGCGCTTCAACCGTGTAGACTTCTTTTATGATGTCTGTACCAAAGGGCTCAAATAACACCACTTATGTCTGCTACGGTAAAGTATTCAATAAAAGCCAAGAGCGAGTAGACCTCATACATCAAGGGTTCCGATCTGCCATACGAATATTCATTACATACATACATACATCAATCCTGTATTCCGAAACGGCTACATAGACAAAGCCATGAACTATTTCAGCCTTTATTGCTAGTTTTAGCACATTTTTTAGGTACCAAATTAGAAAAAAAGAGGTAAAATAGTCGCCAAAAGTATTCCTTTACCTACTTTCGTTAGCCTCTAACGCCATCCACGAATGGAGAGGAATTATCCTCAACCCGACTACACTTTGTATCTCGTTTAAAAAAAACGCTTAAATTTTTTGGCATAAAACGATTCAAGTCCTCTGAAATGGTTCTTAATTGGTGTCATAGAATTTTATACCGTATTCCCTTGGTATAAAACTGGCTTGAGGGTTCAAGAGTAAATTAAGAACATGATTCAATTGGCGACTTGCTTTTATGATCGTTAAATTGTTTGAGTGATATTGGTGCTCGATAGCTATTGGCCTTAATTTTGTTGGCTGCAATTCCATGTGACCTTAGTTGGACTTAGATTTAAAAGACGCTCTTGTATTATCAAATGAGACACGGCCATGTTTTGGAGTTTTTATTTTAAACACTGGCAACATTAGTTGCCTTGTCAGTGGGCGGAATGGCTGTACCCATGGTCAGAAATAAATTAAAAAATCAACCTGTCAGTTGATTGTCAAGTAGCAATTCAATTTGCTCACTTCAAATATTACCAGACAAAATATGCCCAAAGAAATGTAAACTGGGGAATTATTACATTATGTATCGAAATCAATTGATTCTTGACCCACTAAAGAACATACTTACAATGAACGTCATAGTAACATCGCATTGGTCAACTTAAGAAATGTACAAGACTTTTATTGGGTCAGAAATTAGAAACAAAAGAAGAAAGAGAAAATAACTTCACTACATACGTTACCGTTTGTAGTCGCGTTTGTTGGCTTTAGAAGATGAAAGGATAGGCGAGTTTAGTTACCTCAAAGCGCATTCATCGACGTCGGTCTCACACAGGGAGCCTGTGAAGGTCGGCGGGCACTCGCAGGTGTAGGTGTTCAGCTCGTCGATACAGGTCGCGCCGTTCTGGCACAGGTGACCTGGGCAATCGTCGATGTTGATCTCGCAGTTCTGGCCGCGGTAACCTGGAAGAAAAAAAAATTACTACCCGGTTGGGAAAAGAACTTAACCGTAAAGAAATATAAGCTTTTTGCTGGCTTCCATCGTCATCTGTCCTGGATTATGTTGAGAAATGTGTCGATGACTTCAATATGACGTTGTCGAGTGTCAATACTACAATGAAGCAGAACTAACGACGTATTTTAATAAATACGTGTCGGCGCTATAAGGTACAATAATTTTAGAGACCATTTCATTTTTCTAGTTTTTTTTCTTGATTAAAGTCGTCACTTTAAGCAACAAAGTTGCTAAATTGGCAACACTGAAACTGACTTTCGTCTCGTCGCATTTGAGCAGCGTAGTGCGACAGTTACTAACTGGTTTCTAATTGTAATTACTAAACAGTCTGGTCACTTTCCAGTAGCTCCACAAGAAAGGCTAGAAGCAGTTTCTTTTAGAACCCTCGATTAGCAAGTCCGATTACCGTGTTGAGTGTAATTATTACTATAATTAGCACCGTTTGGTTCCCACGGACACAAAAACTGTTTGGATTACGAGTTGATAGGTTCGCCATCTGTTACTGCTACGAAAATACAGCGCGATGTGTTTTTTTCTGTTGTCTATACTTTGCTTTAGTTTTTGTGAGTGTCATTGTGACAGATTGAAATAAATCTTTTATACGGTACACTGCAATTTCAGTTACATTTGAATATACAGTCACGTACAGGGATTGTTGAGCCACTTGCCACTGTTTGCAATTTAGACGTGTAATCAATGACCGATGTGACCGACTAGATGTCAGCTATTGGATTAGTATTACACGACCAAGTTACAAACATAGGTAAGTGGCTCAACAATTCCTGTTCGTGATCACATTCACTTTCAAGCCTCTCCTTTCCTTCTGTGGATGTTATAAGAGGCTACTAAGGTAAGTTTAAGTAAGCTTTAGGCGATTTTACGGCAAGTATCTTAGTTTTATAAGATAATTAGTCCAACTAAAAATAAAGCCACCGCCGTGTCGCGTTTGGAATATCTCTTCATTTCTTCTGTGCGTGTCGTTAGAGGGGATTATAGAGATAAATAATTTAATTAAACCTATTGTTTTAAGCGACTTAAAAATGTGGCTATACCCTACCGATCAGTGGCGGTACTTTCATACAAGCCCAAAAGCACTGCTTGCCTTACAATCGTGACATGATGAAAAATTGCCTTCTATTTACATTTATAAACTCCCCATCATTTTATTTGTAAATTCACGTGTTCACTAGAACCTGAGGTCAAAGACCCCGAGCGCGATCAAAATGTTTCTTTAAATTTCAGCGCGCCGTATTCGCGCGTAAACATTTAACATAAAATCTTTCTTTTTGTGGGCTTGTATGGGCTCCGTCGCTTTTCGCATTTCATCTCTTTCCGATACATAGGCACCAGATGAAAGATCAAATCGTTTAAATGACGTTTTAAATGAAATCATAAAAGCAAGGCTTCGTTTTCTCAAAATAGTTTACCAAAAGTAGGTTTTAAATACTCCACGCTAAGGCGCTTTTTCGCATGGCGGTCGCCGCAGCGACAGAATTATTTCAAAATGGCGTGATCGCCACACGCACACATCTTAACACCATGTCTTAGTATGTAGTGCCTTACGAATGTTGCCGTTTAGGCAAATTTCGGTAGTATTTGTTCATATTTCACTATTCATCCGTATTTTCGTATTCGGATTTTGGAAATCCAATAATGTGGTTTATTTATTATTATAAGCTAAGGATTGTGAAAATACTGAGAGTAGGAAATCCTTCAAGGTCATGTAAAATTCGAAATACGTTTTCGATAAAATGCATTTTTTTAATTAAGTAACATGTTAAGTATTTTCATTGGGCCTTTAATCGCTTAAATTTCAAACTAAGTAAAAGTGAATTTAGCACTTCACGAGCTTTGAACTTTAACCAATGTTATTATTTATGTTTGTGAATTTGCCGATTAAGACAGATGTTATTTATTTATATCATCTTTAAATAATAAATACAATTTAAGATACAATAAAAATATTCTTATTTTATATCATTAATATATAAAAATTATATTTGAAAAAACGCGAATTAAGATTTTAATTGAAATTTTGAAGTTTAAATTTAAGGGCTTTGCAGTCCGCCTTGTGGCAACACCGAGTTTTATTTTATTTAGTAATCTAATGGCGTTCTCTTAGCTTTTAGCTACGAAATGTTGATAGTGTTTTGTTACGATAGTTTAATTGAATTATTGAATATTATAACGTGATTTTGTGTATTAAGATTAGTGTAAATACTGTGGAAAATGGAGGAAATTGTTCCTTGTGATAATTTATGCCGCGTAAGAGTTTTAAATGGCAGAGGGAACGGCGCGGCACCGGTAAGTTACATTTTTTAAACTTTGCTGAGAGAAAAACGCTCGTTTCTTCAACAAAACCGTAATCCAACCTGTGTATGTATGAATTCACAAAATCACATGAGTGCCGCACTTGCATTTGGTAATTTCGTTAAACAACGAATTGGAACTGCCTTATCTACCTACTCAGTCAGCTGAGAGTATTTCAAAGCATAACGCGCGAGTTGAAAACAACCGCGGTGTTTTTCAAAGATGTTTACTTTGATGTAGATGTTGTTTGTCATTTAAAGTAAAGTAAAGTAAAAAGTACATACATATAAAGCTGAAATAAAAAAGTTTTCGTTCCCAAAATCGAGTCTGCTTGCCCTAATAATTAGGCCTAGGAACGCCACTGCTACCGATATCCCTTTACTTTTAGAATTAAAAGTGCAGAAGTTTCTGTCGAATATTATGAATAAATAACCAATTAAATGTAATAATAGAAATACCAAAAGGAACCCAAGAGAATAGCTTACAGCTTTATTTCATTAACTATAGTACTCACCAAACTTGTAAGAACACTATTAAAATAATAACAAGTTGAAGCATGTGTTTTTAGTATCATAGAAACATCTGGTGTTCGATGTTTTTTCTAGTCTAAAGAAGAGTGACAGCTAGGTAATTAAAATTAATACGAGTACATACATAAATATCACGTAGGTTTTCCCAGAGGGGTAAGGAACACATAGAACGTTGCACATAAAACAATTCCTTGTGTTACTATCGTAAGGGTCTCACCAAACCAGTCGACGCCTTTTCGGCAAAATGTGGGTAGAAAAAGCTTTATATCAACGCTATAAGGGCGAACAAGGCGTGAATTGGCTCGGCCATTCTCGGTCGAACGAGCCGACCCGATTGACGTCTTGTTCGCTCTTATTGCGTTGACATAAAGCTTTTTCTACCCGCATTTTGCCGAAAAGCCGTCGACTAATGTGGGGAGACCCTAAGAGGCGACTAAGGAATATCAACATACGTTAGGATGGTTTTAGGCCCTTCGCAGACGACAGACTATCTGCGACGGACGTTTTAGTCCGTGATACAGAACCTATGGAATTATATGCAGTAACGCTCACGACGCGCAATAAGTCCGGTGCACAATGCTTAAAATCCACGCAGACTTCGATCGCACAAAAAGTCTGTCGTCTACGCTGCCCCTTATTACCTGTCACTGTCTAACTAGAGACGTCAGAAAAGCCATTAGGAGACAGCCTAGCAATCTGTCACTTCTACACATAATCGCGCCTGTATTTCCCAATGAAGTAAGCAAGCTGACGAAAAGTGTCATAGCCAAAGCCATATTCTACGTTCGTAGCAAACTTTTAAGGGAACAGGTCTAATAGTGACAGTTGGCTAGTGTGTCATCTAAATCTATTTCCACAGAATAATCGGAGGTATTATTCTAAACTGGTCTCACGGAACTATTCTTCTAACTAATTATTCTAAAATTGGATAAATCTGAAATGATTTTCCCTGTTTCCTGAGCCTTGCCTACCAGGAACACAGAAGTGACGTGGAAGTTAGTAGTTACTAATGGCAACACTTTCACGTCAAAGCGCCGTCACCTACATTCCGCGCCATTTTGCGTAATAAAACAGATGAACTGCGTCGGTTACGTCACGTGTCAAATTTTCGCGGGTAAACCATTTTGTTGATGGAAGCTGAATTGCTTTGACGCAAGAGTAAAAATGCAGGGAATTAGAAAGGTTTTGCCTCATTTGGCCGAATCCCGATGGTCGCGCATCGAATGCCCTGTGGCTTTGGATTAAGACGCAGCGCAGACGACAAACTTTTTGTGCGACTGAGTCTGCGGCGCACATAAGTTCTGCGTGGATTGTATGCATTGTGCGCCGAAGTTTTTGCGCGTCGTGTGCGTTACTGCATATAATTCCAGTTCTATTTTCACAGACTAAAAAGTCCGTCGCGGATAGTCTGTCGTCTGCGCAGGGCCTATGGCTTTTGATAATGGAGCTACTCAAAAGTGACGGAACTGATTAGTAATTACAGTTACAAACCAGTTAGTAATCAATTGCAGACGCAACTACGCAAACGCGAAGAAACTCAGGTTTCAAAGATTCTGCTATACCTACTCGGCAAACATGTCAAATCTAGTGATAGTGATTTTTTTGCTGAACACTTTCCGTTGTTTTATAAAGGTTCTGGTTCACTCACTTTATCTTAAATTTTAGTTACGAGTAAAAATTTATATTTTTCTAATTCGCACGGCTTTTCAGTAATTTCGACATAATAATACAACTCCCCCTTTCACCGCAAAAAATGCTGAGTTACTTAAAAATGACATTGAAAGCTGGGGTAGTTTGTGGAAAAAACAAAACAGAGTTACGTTTATAACTAATTTAATATATCTTTCTAGTGTATTCTTAGATTTATTTGAACTGTATGTTTATTATAAGTTCTGTATACTTGTGTTGTCTCTGAAATCTGTCCAAATGGCACTTCAAATGCTTGTGTCAAATTGACGTTACTTGAATTCCATCACACATACGTCATTATACTATCCAGTGTTGTAAGGATATGTCACTTGACATATGACGCATTTATCCCGTGTGGGAATGGATAAATGAGTCAACCCCACGAAATTAAGTGTCGAAGTATTTTAAGTACTTCCATATGGATATTTAATAGTTAATAGGCATCTGGTGCTAGTTTAGGCCGTAAAAAATACAGGCAGCGACGTTTAGTAGCCGATTTCAGGCGCTTTTTGGTTTAAGTTAGAGATATTATATGTTATAGTGACAGGTAGTTTGTCGCATAACTTAACCTATACTAAAAACCGGCCAAGTGCGAGTTTGACTTGCGAAGGTCGAATAACGAGATCCTATTACCGAGACTTCGCTGTCCGTCTTTCTGTATACCATGAACTGTGCTAGCTAAGAATTGAATTTTACAGAGTATGTACTTTTATGGCCGCTATAACAACAAATTCTAAAAAAAATAAGTATAATCGTGTTTTTTTTTTTTTTAGTTTGTGATACAGAACCCTAGCGCGAGTCCGACTCGCTCTTGACCGGGTTTTTATTAGTATGTTAAATGTCAAAGTCACACAGCTAAATAACATCAACTCAACGTGCAGTGACAGTGACGATGACGAATACTGGGATCATTTCCTAGACGAAAAATTACTTGGTAACAAACGCTCGCAATGGCTCCCAGAATTACTGGTATATTTGAAAAGTATAACCATGTATACTGTTACTATCCAACATGGCGGTGGGATCTAAAATTTAGCTCCAGGCTACTAGTTAACCGGCGTCGGAGCCGTATCTGAGCAAACATAATTTATGGCATACAGCCTGGACTTTCCATTGCCGTGCTCGCCCGCGGCTATGGACGACTTTCGTACAATGTGGCCAGGCTTTAGTTCGAGCCGCGTCGGTTGAATGCGTTCGGTTTTTAAACTTTGAAGCTGACTGGTTACAGCAAGACGGAATATTGTTGGCACCATTCGATTTTTAAAATTCGAAACTGCTTAGTCCTTATCTATGATTGTGATTGGCGACTTTTCTTTCGTAGTGTAAGACGGAATATTGTTGACACCGTTCGATTTTTAAAATTTGAAACTGCTTGGTCATATTGGCGATTTTTCTTTCGTACTTCTAACTGTCGTAATTTCCTTGACATAAAATACGTTACATAATTCAATATTACAAAAGATTTTGCCTTCATCGTGCAAATTTGGACTGTCATAAATCCAAGGCATATACATATTAATAAAACTACAAAAAATACTTTGGAAATCAAGTTCATTTATGTTTCCGGAATTTTGTATGTAATTGGATTTGCAATAACTGATGATTTCCATGAGATATCAGTAACACTCTTAGATTAAAAGTCGGACATTCGGTAAGCCTTGCGCAAAACCGTGTAAAAAAAAAAGAAAATTACCACAGATAGTGTCTCATCTATAGATGATTCCACAGATAAGATAGAAGAGGCTAGTCCTGTATCCTACTAACTCACGTAATTTTATCGCTATAACGGTATATCCTCAAGGAACCACTAACTCTAAAGATTATATGCCTTGGCAAAGATACAGCGCAGGATGCTAATATTTTCATATTATCGTCCATTAAAACTTTGAGAAATATCGTCCGCCGTCTTTACAGTGTGACACATTGTTAATTACGTTTCTATCGGTGGTGTGGATAAGATTCCTTTGCTTTTCCGTGAAAAAAAAAAGTTGATCGTCACTTTTTTTCAATAGAATGATTTTGTACACAGATTCCTTTTATAACGTAAGAGAGCGCTAAGAAAGGATTTTTGCTTGTAATTCGACATTTAGGCGCGGACGAAGTCGCAGGCAAAAGCCAGTGTCATTATAAAGAAGAAATAGGCTTTAGATATGACAAAAAAATACAAAGACCATCTAGGAACGGTATTAGAATATCGCTCGCCAAATAAAGTAATGAATGAAGCTGGAATGAGTTCTAGTAATACTTAAAAGGAGCCAGTCATTATGAAACGACTTAGCTATGTCACATGACTATGTTGAGAAAACTCAGATTCTAGGAAGTCGGTTTAAGAAAAATGTTTTTCTTACCTAACACAGCTATCCAGTCTTAGACGCATCTTGACTAGTTAAACTGATGACGAACACATCATCATCATCATCAGCCTATATACGTCCCACTGCAGGGCATAGGCCTCCTCTCAGTATGAGAGGGCTTGGGCTATAGTTCCCACGCGGGCCCAGTGCGGATTGGGAACTTCACACACAAGGTTGAATTACTTCGTCGCTGTGTGTAGGTTTCCTCACGATGTTTTCCTTCACCGAATAGCTCGTGGTAAATATCAAATTCGATATCGCACATAAATTCCGAAAAATTCAGAGGTGCGAGCCCGGGGTTTGAACCCGCGACCCTCTGCTTGAGAGGCCACAGGTCGAACCGCTGGGCTACCACGGCTACTTTGGCTACCACGGCTACTTATGATGACGAACACATCTGAAGCTAATTCTGTCTTTTTTTGACATGTGGATTAATGAATCAACCAAAGTTCCTTAGCATATGTGGATGATATCACTATTTTAGTTGAAAGTTATACAGTTCTTAGAACCATTCGCATATTAGTATTATTTTTAGTAACGGTCGTAGGAACACAGGCAAAAATGGCAGGAGAGTTGATAGTTTCCAGCCAGATCTTTACGGACCAAGCCAAAACACATTTTATTACTAAATATTTAGACCTAAATTCCATCAATTAGAAACCGAACCCAAGACACGGGAAAACTAACATTAATACCATAGCTTTTTCACAGCAACTTTTAGAATAATATTCCGGTTTTAAGTCACATGAAAGAGGGATAACAGTCGCTTAAATTATATCTTAATATTTCCTTTTCTTAGTCGCCTTTAACGTCATCCAAGGAAAAAACGAAAAGTTGTGGAATCTTCGCCAAAGATTAAAAAGAAGCAAAATTCTCAATGCATTGCTTCGATTTATTGTCTTTGGACGTAGTCATTGAGGATAGAACCTATAGAGTACTAATGTCATCTTGGTTGTTCGGAAATTATTCCGCAAAACAATTGAAGTGATCGCGGTTATTGGCTCTGTACAGTTTCTGTGACAGTGACGGTGACGTTTAGTATGTTGAAATCAACAAACTATTTGCGGACCGGGGTGGTTGCGAACATTGTTTCTCTATCTATAGGTTCTATCCTCTATGGACGTAGTCTACCTAGTCTACTAGTCGCTCACTTACTTCTTAAGCTAACAACTTACAGGCACTAAATAGAGATGGCGCTGTTCTAAAGTATCAAAGAAAACAATACAAAACAAACATAATAAAGATACTTACCAGCAGGGCACTCGCATTCATATCTCAGCTGATCCAGCGGCGTGCATCTCCCATCATGGAGACACGGCGAGGGTTCACAGGGCACGTACTCCGCATCGCAATCGCGCCCAGTGTACCCTGGCTCGCAAACGCAGGTGTAAGACCCATGGGTGTTGAAGCAGCTCCCATGGTGGCAAGGCCCAGACCCGCTGGTGCATTCAACAACATCGTCCGTGCACCGAGGGCCGGTGAACCCTGGGGGACAGGCACAGGAGTACCCAGCTGTCGTCGTGTTGTCAGCTACGCACCGGCCCCCGTTTCTGCAGGGCTGTGATGCGCAGTGATCTTCGTGGGAGCATTCGGCACCTGGGAAGTGGAGGTTTTCAGGTTAGTTGAGGTTTTTGCGGTTGGAATGACTGGTTCCTGGTTAAGTCAAAGCCCTGACTTCAGCGGGGCAATGCTGCTGCGGTTATAGAGACTTTTGAGCTGGATGCAACACGTAATGATGGTTTTTAGTTGTACGTTTTTATTTGTTTTATACACTTAATTAAA
This sequence comes from Adoxophyes honmai, assembly GCA_005406045.1. Lineage (NCBI taxonomy): Eukaryota > Metazoa > Arthropoda > Insecta > Lepidoptera > Tortricidae > Adoxophyes > Adoxophyes honmai. Next base: position 132,401 of record BHDV01002612.1, on the reverse strand, counting down.
TGTGCTGAAGCAGTGATAATGAGGAGACTAATGAATGTATGAAGCAATAGGTATGTCAGGATCGTACCTAGCAAGTGGAAAAAAGTGGGTTCTGCTACCCCTGTGGGAAAGAGGCGTGACGGTATGTCTGTAATTAAATGTAAGAAATTTGACACATTTCTTGGTGAATGGAATCGTGAAAGTAGTGATCTGATTTGAATATGTTGTTTACCCATGTTCGTGAGTTGCTGTCTGAGTTACTTATGTTCCGGTTGTAGCATACTTCGTTTGTTTTTAGAAAAAAAAAGTGCCAAGTATTAAGCGGCACATTCTTCCTGTAATTATGGTCTTTCGTAGACAAAAAAGACGTGAAAAAGCTCTATACAGCATACTACAGAATACAATCCATTTTGATAGTTTTTTTATTTTATTAAAATGGTTAATGCAAGTACGAAATGTCTGATTGTCTCATAATAATGTCGCCTTACACAATATAGTTAGCAAAACTTTATCAAACCCTCTACATTACTAAGCCGACATTAAACCAAGATATATAGGGTCAATAAAATTATATTCCTAATATAGATAGCAATTGTGCAACCATAACAACCACGCCGTGGTTGCTTGCGCGCCTTGGCGCCATTTCTAATCTGTGGTTCCTAAGTCACCTCATTTTAGTGGGCTTATAGATTCTGTTAACAAAACAGTAAAAACTTTCATGTGGGTAATCAAAAACTAGAAACATTAAAGGCAAAAGATGAAAATCTCCTAGATTTTGAATTGCTACAAATCTTCTTAATACTAAACCACTCTTGCAACAAATAACCTAACCTCACTCGTTAAAATTTGTTCCCATAATATTTAACAGCCGTATACTTCAAGCCCTGAATGTTATCAGTTTTAAAAGCGGCTTAATATTTAAATTAATACACACCATTAACGTTTTATAGTTGAGACGGACAAGTTATACCACTATATTGATATCGGAGCGTCTTGTTCCGATAATCTTGTCATTATATAACACTTTTGCTATAGTTTGTAACAGATGAGTTGTACATGGTTCTACATCATCAGAAGCAACTGTGTCGATTTCTATCCAGTCCGGACTTACAGAAACACTAATTAATGACAAATTAACGAGTGCCATTGACAATTAAACGCCTTTATACCGTAAACATGGGCGAGTGTGCGTCGAGTCGGATCTGAAACCAGTTTGTTGTATTTGGAGCGCAGTTTCCGAACGGCGCTCGCTTTAAGCATTCCGTGAGACAATTTACTTCATGAACATCATACATACAATCATGCCTGCATTCCCAAACGGGTAGGCAGAGCAACAAACGTGTCAGACAAAACCATGATTATGACCATGCAGCCACTTTCAGTAGTTTTAGGTTTCCAAAGATGGAAGAGGTAGAATAGAGACTGGTTGCTTGCCCCCTAATGCATACCTAAACCTATTTCCTTAGTCGCCTCTTACGACATCCACGGAAGAAATGGAGAGGTGTTATTCTATCCCGACACCACACAAACATCACAATACGAGTAGAATATACTTACAAATTGGATTCAATCTTAGGCTTGGTTTTGCCTTGGCTAGGTGTATGTCAGATTGTATAAATGAATGTTTATTTTACTATGATTCAAATTGGCAGTCACTAGCTATGCGTATTTTAGTAATCTATGACACTAGGAGTAAAATAAAGCTTGGATCGAAATATTTAACCAACTTGATAATACACAGTGAATGTATATCGTCATGCTTATAAAAATTACAACTGGTTACATTGTGAATCAAAAATCAGTTTTAGCCGACATATCTTCACATTTTAGTTACATTTGGGTTTACGCTAAAATTGTACAGTTTCGTGATGGTCACTTGTTTATTGTTACAAGGTTTATTCAAGAAAGTAAAAACGAAAATTGTCATGATGGAATAGGTTCTAGGACATGACAAAGCAAAAACAATGCATAGCGAGGGAACAAGAAATTATGTTTAATAATCACAGCGAAAGAACAACAAGAAGACATCTTTAATATAATCATCGTAGGAATTGAATTACAGATTGAGCAGAAGCTTTGTAAACTTGTGAAACTCTATTACAATAACTTGGTAGTGGAATATTGGTAGCTTAGCCAGGGCAATCTTCGGAGTAGGGAACTCTTCAATGGCTGGTCTGATTAACTTGAAATTTGGAAAATTTTAAAAGTAAAGTCAGCCGTCCTCTCTCACAAAAAAAGGCAGAAGTGTCGTTCATGTTATTCTTCTAAGAATCGGTTGAACAAATCGGTCAAAAATGAACCGACGATTAAGAAGCGACTTATCCCAATTTCTTTTTAATTCTGGTTGAAGAAAAATTTAATGTTAGGATGACCAGTTTTCAAAACATGCATAATTCGAATGAGCAAAGAAAGCATTCGCAAAATGGCGAGCAAATGTGTATCGCTTGGCAGACAGTATCTGAGATAAAAACTTCATTTGCTCACATTTGCCAAATGCGTCTCTTTTGTTTGTTACTGGAGCGACAGAGACAACTGCTTGGCAAACACAAGTAAACGAAGCATTACAAAAGCTTAGCATAGGTTTTATAACAGTTGGGTAAGGCAACGAACCGTTACAACCGCCCCATCTTTATGTTACGATTTTGTCAAATTATGTCCATTATTAAAATCAAATAAACAATTAGGTACAATAACAAATCACTCTTGTGAGGCTTAATAGAGGCATTGAATTGATTTAAGTTGACAAAGTCGCAGCGTTTTCGTAACAGAAAGAGGGGCGGTTGAAATGATTCACGGTCTTTCCCTTGTTCAGTTTTTGCTGTTATAGACGAAACGATGCGATGATGTTTTAGGAATTTTTCAGTGAACTGTCAGAATGGTGAAGGCGGTTGCGTGCTTGTGCGTAAAGAATGTGCTTTAAGCTGTGCTAACAATCAGTGTGGTAAGGATGATTTGTTTGGCGGACATTTTAAGTTCTTATAGCATATATAAGAGTAACAGGCATGTTTCGAACATTTTCATTCCCTTACAGCAAGCCCAGTTAGGAGTAGACTTCTCCACTCATAGACCACGCTGTAAACAGCATAATAAAGATAATTTTAAATCATTTTAACGCTATCCCCATAAAGTTTTCAAATCCCGGCAATACAAAAAAAATAGAAAGATTTCTTTCTCCTCACCAGTCAACAGACGCTTGCAACTTTTCAAAAATATCTGTGTCGCATTTAATTGTGACACAATAACATAGCAATTTGTTTGATTACGCGCACTAAAGTCTCTAGTGAGTAATTGGCCACTTTCGGGCTTTCACTGGCTCTGAGATAAAAGTTATATTACCGACTTGAACACGGATTTGAAGAACCGATAAATAAATTCAAAGTTGCTCCTACAAACTCCTTCAGGTATGTTTTGGGCGACTTGCTAGCAACCTTTTTGCACATTTTATGGCCGCTTGGGTTGGATTGTAGATTTAAAAATAGAGGTATAATATTGATAGGCAGCTTGTCGCCTATAGCATACCTAAACACATCCCCCGAGTCAAATTTTACGACATTATTGTTATTCTAAAGGAGGTACCACACAAAAAGCTCATTAGGCTCTTTTTTTTTTTAATTGAGCTCTTATTTACATAATAATATCAGATATAACATCGTATCTGTGAAAGGCTTGAAGCATTTACGTAAAATAATACCTAAGTTAAATTTGACAAAGTAAAACGTCCCGTTTAAACTTCCAGGTACAGGTAAACATCCAAATGCTCCATTCAAATATTTACCTTCCCAAAGAAACAGTTAGCCTTGAAAAGACATAATTGGAATTGCCATATAGAGACCGCGACGGCGACCAACTCCGGTTTTACTATGCATTCCCTTTTGGCTAACGACGTCGGCACAGAGCGATAGATGGCGCTGGCTAACTAGCCATAGCTTAACAAGTCAGCATAAAGATCTCCAGACCATAGTTTGTAGTTCGGATGACAACTTCATAATAGGGACGTCGACTGTAAAATATGTAATTATAATTAGTCCGTTAGATAGATTGTGGAAAAATGACACACGTAGTTTTTGGCTTATCGACATAGGAGTAGTGAGTAATTTAGTGACTACTGGCAATAGATAGCAAAATTGATTAACACCAAAAATATTGTCGACTACATACTCATTTAGATACTAAATTACTAAATACTTGATTTAAATACTAGGCTACTCCGAACCCGAACTAGCTTTTATGTGAAAATAATGGATAAGAGTGCCTTGTGCCAAAAATAAATTATGTTCTCCTTTCGTACCAAACGATTACGATTTTTGTTTTAGTTCTCGTCTAAAGGCGATTTGAAACAAATATCTTTGTCAGATGATAACGACTCACGTAATAACTTCCAATAATAAGTTTATTTCACGCTCGTTCCATTCCTCTGTAAGTAGGTATTTAAAAATCATATTAACGGCACCAAACGGTAAGTTACATGAAATTTCTTGATTAAGAAATTTTATCGTTAATTAGAATGATTTTACGACAATGCTTCGTAAAGAAGTTTTAGTAAGCAATTTGCCGTTTATGGCAAAGGCATCTAGAGGCATTTGATAACTTGAAAGCACAAAATAGGCTGGAAAAGTTATTGCTCGTGAAGTTGCACTTAGATTGGGATTGGGACTTAGTGTGAAAGATTAACTATGGTTTCGCGAATCTAGTATAAAAAATAATCAATACTGGGTGCGTATTTTATTTTTAAAACTTAATAATATAATTTGGTCAAATAATTACTAGTCTTTTTCATGATGCCAGGCAAGAAAATCGACAAAAGTAATGATCTAATGATCATTCTTTAGTAACATTATAAAAATTAAAAGCAAGCATTTAACGTAACAAACTAAACTCGTCCTAAGTCCTAACTCGACGTCGAGGCATCAACAGTTTTGACATCTCGACATCGAGTACAGACTTTAAAGAACACGAGATTTAACGACTTACCAGTATACCCTGGCGGGCAGTCACACTCGTACGAATGGAGCGAGGTGAGTCTACAGGTCGCACCATTGAGGCATGGGGCGGAGTCACAAGCAGCCGGGACCCTGATCTCGCAAAGGGAAGCGCTGAAGCCCAGGGGGCAATCGCAGGCGAAGGATGGTGGCCCTCCGCTGACCCCCGGTCGGACTCTGCACGTGCCCCCATTCTGGCACCGGGGACTCGACTCGCTGTGGCAAGGGTTCAGGTGCTGGCAGAACTCTCCGGCGTATCGGGATGTGCAACTGAAAAGAAGGGAGGCGGTTAGTTACGAGGATTGCCAAGTCGCGAAGGGACACGAAGTTTGAAGACGTTGCATCAAGTAGGACAACGGGAGACATTTCGTGCGTCCGGTATTCGGGTTTTTTAGCATTGGAGTTGATATTAGAGATGTTACAAAGAGTTTTTAGCGATGTGTTTGTCGGTGGCAATAAGTATCAAATGTATGCAGACAACTAGTACTGTGTCTTGTTGAAAGAATACGAAGCGAGTATGGCTATGGACTAGGTATTTGTAGAATCAACTCTTCACTTGCAAGTTTAAGAAAAATTGGTGAACTGTCCGAAAATATGACCAGAAGAGCCACCAAAACGATATAGCGCAATTCACTTCAGCCCGTCGTTAGTTCGTATGATTTAAGTACAGGATTTTCTCAGCAAATCCTGCTTGAAAAATTGATAGTGTCTCTACAAAACTGTCAATTAGTGGCAGAGGGTCGGTCATATTTCAATGGAGCCGCGGGCGAGCACCGCAAGGACTCCTCACCACTACAGCATACGGCCGACGACAAGATCCTTTAGCCCCTCGTACATTGCCGCGTTTACCCCCGACGTGTACCAAGTTAATTGGCAAAAGGAGCAATGAACTACGGAGTTATAAGCGTGGAAGATCGCCGAGGGCGTCCATTGTCGGTATTATCTGCTTTATTTATTAGGCACGTTCGTTCCGTGGCTCGCCACTGTTCGATATACGTTATATTGTTGTACAATACACCAGGATTCTTGATTCGACCTTGGTTAAATAAAGTTTCGCGAAAGGACCAAGTTCAATGATATTTTTTTCTAAACAAGAGGTCAATTAGAATAAAAATGTTGTGCTAGTTGAATTCCCGCCGCCATTTAAAGCCAAAATTTTTGACAGGAGCGAAAGCGCGGGTTTAAACCAGACATGTCTTTTTGTCTCGTCTAAATCAGTGAAAGACAAAGGCCACGCGGTCGTACAAACGTTTCTTCTCAATACTTAATACGCTTGTGAGAATGCAATATGAGATGTGGGAATTTTTGAATGGAAATGGAGACCTAAATCAACAGTGTAGGCCGGCCAACGTGTAATAAGTCATAATAATCGTAATCGCACCTCAGCCTAATCAATACAACCCACGTTTATGGAAATACTGACGTGAATTAAACTAATACCATTAATAATTGGTTGTAATTGTGCAGTGGGCATCGACTTATAAGTGCTTGAGTAAGATTTTAAAACAATTTGAATGTGGCCTCTTCTGTTTCTTATGTTAACGTAATGCATTTAAGAACTTCTAGTTTGAAACAAAAGCAGATTAACTATTTATTTTGACACTGGCAACTCCGTGTAAAACAACATACAACGAAAGCACCGATTTTTAAAATATAAACCCTTATCCGTCGAATTTGTAAGTCTACAGGTGCGATACTGAAAACGTCCTATTAAACAAATTTATTGAAATTCGATGAGTATGAAAACGTAAGGGATGAACATGATTAATACGAAGGAATTACCTATGTCAAATTAGAAGCGTATGTCGTTCTATTGTCTCTGTCTACCCTCAGAGAACACTTGTAATTTTAATATATTTAATTTTAGAAAATTTAAAAAAAGCCGTGGTAGCCCAGCGGTTCGACCTGTGGCCTCTCAAGCAGAGGGTCGTGGGTTCAAACCCCGGGCTCGCACCTCTGAATTTTTCGGAATTTATGTGCGATATCGAATTTGAAATTTACCAAGAGCGAAGGAAAACATCGTGAGGAAACCTGCACACAGCGACGAAGCAATTCAATGCTGTGTGTGAAGTTCCCAATCCGCACTGGGCCCGCGTGGGAACTATAGCCCAAGCCCTCTCATACTGAGAGGAGGCCTGTGCCCTGCAGTGGGACGTATATAGGCTGGATGATGATGAATTTTAGAGTGATATTGCGTTTTGCGCCATCGCTTTTCACTTCAGCCGAGTCCCAGGGGTGATTAACCAGGCTGTATGCTGACCGGTCCCCGTGGGTGCGCCCACGCAGGTCTGGGCGCACGCAAATATCAGGACCCAGGAACTTGAAACATGCCCGGGGCAAAAGGAATGTTGCATTTAGTTTTTGCAGAATATTAACAGGGGATTCTAGTTTTGAATATGAAAATATAGTTGAATTTAGTTACACGTGATTTTGAGCAACAGATTCAACAGAGCGTGTGTCAGAACAGAAGCCCTCGCGATACAGACAACACTCCTTGTCTGTGGATTTTTTAACTTTTAAACGGCCGAGTACACAAATGCGAAATTTCTAAGGTCAATGACGTATCAATCGTAACTCAATTGCTTTTTTTACACAATACTGTTCAGAGTACTTGTGTAACTACTCTTTTCACTAGTTTTTACCATTTGTATTACATACTTGCAAAGCTTTTTTTTTTTAAATTTCGATTGGCCATTGGCGCTTACGACGTTGACTCCCGAGCGTATAATGCGCTTGCTACCTTTATGGCTATTCAATTCTTACCCTTAAATCCTAAAGCGTACTTCAGATACAATACTCAGATACGTTCCACGCATGCGCCTCATCAGATAACAGCCAGAGACAACAACACCTCCGAGTTTTCTTCGAATGTCCATTGTTTTGTTTTTTTACCCGACTGCCGTGAAAGGGTGTTGTTTTTCAATGTTGGATAGATTTCGACAGTTGATGTAGCGATAGATTATTTTAGACCCAACTTTCGATATTTGAATAAGTAAAAAAAATTAAATCGAGTTTTTTTTAATCGAAGTGCAGATTGGTGAGGACTAAAGAGGAATCCGTTTGAACATTAGTTCTAAAGCCCGGCCATTTTTACTTTGAGTTGCGTGCGGCCATGTGGAATTTCATGAACTATGTAATTTATTTCACGAAAAAACTGTCGTTGTTTTGTCAGTCAATAAAAACGAGCCAACGAATCCATGTATAAAACGCATACTGAGTACTGTCGGCGAATGTAAACGTATTTTTTAATAACAGACTTTTATACTGTTATGACTAATATGACTCAGTCAAAGCGGCTGTGACTTTACAGAATGTTGGTTTAGTAAAAACTTAAGAGCGTGCACACAAAATTCGGTGATTTTGATGTTTTTCCAATGCTTTAGAAAGCTATAAATCCTTAAGTTTTTAAAGAAAAACTACTGTAACATATAAATAAACTCTTTTTCTAGGGATTAACGGAAAAAAATATTTTATTAGCAACACAGATTTCTTTTACTTAGCCAATTTGTTGAAGGGTTTTCACAAAAATACGCGTCAGAGCTGTCTTTCACTTGAAAATTTGCCATTAAAATTTACCATAAACGATATAAACTTGTTATTATCTGATAGACAATATAGTCTACTGGGGATTAACGGATTAACATGAATCAAATTATTGGTTTTTATTATTCAAATATCATTTTACATAATTTGAAAGTTGAACCATTACTTTATTTTTTTTCTCATTGATTTTAATGTAATTACAAATGAAACAATTTTATTGTAAATTTACAGAATATGTTTAGTCTAACCATATTTTTTTCATAGCTAAATATGAGTTAATTTACATTTCACGATTTTTTAAACATTGTTCCAAAACCACTAAGGTCAGGTGGGGGAAGAGAAACGCAGGGATAAGAGGGCTCTACAGACTATAATCACTCATAACTCGACGAGTTATGGTCTGTGGTGCCTCTTACCCCTGCCCTGCCCCTGAATTTCTCTTCCCCCACCTGATCTTATATTACGTTCGTAAAAAATGTGTGCGCCCTCTTAATCAGATCAAAATTGACGCGCCTGTCGCCGTCATAATTCCGAGAACGGGAATCTCATTTTTTGCTTTTCAAAATTCGAACGTTCTTCGTCTATCTAAGACTAACCACAGAGCTTATAAAAAGGACGCGTTCCGAAGACGGTTCGCGAATAATAAAGCCCGCCTCACACAACCGGCAGCTACTTTCAACTTTATTGTAAAAGGGTTTATGTCGAAATAAGCTGTTTTATGGAGTTAGTCCCTTTCGAAAAGGGCTTGAAGTTTTTGAAGCGCGCTCAGGTAGCCGTTTTAGATTGTTTTTATAGCAATTAGCTGAGATTTTGATCCTGTTATATTTATTATTGGCCAAGCAGGTTCTTTGCGACGATCGCTAAGGCATTTTTAATCGAGGTATTTTCCAGTGGTAGGACAAAGATCAAAGACACAAACTTTAATTGCTAAATGTAAAAAAAAACCTTAAAATTGATTCCTCAACGTGGAACTTTAATAGATTTATAGTATTCCCTAGACATCACGGAAATTTCAAATGTGAATTTATATTTTCAAAGCTCGCGGGCAACTACGGGCAATTTATAACTCTGACAGGCACTGCCTGTGTCGCAGGCAACTATTTTTGCTCTCCTATAATGAGATCAGATACTAACAATTTATTGGTGTACCTTTAATGAAGACGTACTTTTTTACTGGCAGTTTTTTCTGCGTAGACGCTTTAGTAACGTTAATGAATGCAGTTTTTTTTTTAAATAAGAATCGATTATAGGTCTCCCTAAAATTCAGAGATGATACTGGCCGGTTAGATTTTAAAATGAATTTCAAAAGTCGCGTTCAAGATTTATGTTTCGTAAATTAGCTCATGACATTTTTCAAGGTGGCCAGCACTTTCTAACTTTTTTATCAGCTTGCTTGCACTGAATTGGAAAAAAAAATAACTAGATGCCGTTTAGAGAAATGTGTCAGTTTTTCCTTGTACAGTTAAGACCAGTTTTATCTATGGTCAAACGCTCGGAAAAACATTGGAGCTTGTTTGAGTCAGCCAGCCCGCATTATCGGATCACTTCCTGTTGCGTTAGTACCGCCGGTCAAGAAAGTGGCTTACCTGTTTTGACGGCAGTTTTTTAATAGCCCAGAGGGCAAAGGCCTCGCTTCCCGTGCAACCACTTCCGACTCATCCCATCCTTAATTTGATTACAAAAAAGCATAGTTTTTTTTTTACTTAAAATTGATCTAGTTTAGAAAAAGTTGTAAATTAAATAGACATAAGATAAATGACTTAGAGAAAGTCAATTAGCCGAAACGACAGACAGCTAAATCATTCGAGTCGTTTATTTCGTTTCGCTAATTAAAAATGACAGCTACCCCGCTATACTGCAGTTCGCGGTGCTTTCACAGTAAAACTTGAGCTTGTATGAAGTTATTACAGCTAAAGACAATTGCTTCTGCAGACCACAGACAAGAAATAAAAAGCTGAAGACCGGTAGCGCCGAGACCGCTACGTTACCAACATGACGATATAAACAATAAAAATAAACCGGCCAAGTGCGAGTCGGACTCGCGCACGAAGGGTTCCGTACCAAAACTGCAAAAAATCAGAATTTTTGTATG
>BHDV01002612.1:97820-115573 GCA_005406045.1 Adoxophyes honmai | reverse complement strand
ATTTGGGTCGCGACCCGAAATTAAGAAACGATGGCTTAGTGTAACAAACCAGCCAAGTACGAGTCGGACGCCCACGAAGGGCCGCACTAGAAACAGCAAAAAAACACGTTTTTTCGACGTTTCATTATTACTATTATTTCTTTGTTTTTAGGATTTGTTGTTGCATTGACAATAGAAACACATAATCTGTGATCAACTGCCTAGCTATCACGGTTCTTGAGATACAGCTCGCAGAATGGTACCACTAAAACGGCCAAATTATCACGTTTTTTCTATGGGAGCCCCTCTTAATTATCATTATTATTTTGATTTTAGTATTTGTTGTTATAGCGGCAACAGAAATACATTATCTCTGAAGATTTCAAACAAACAAATGTCGTCTTTACCTAGTCAGTCTGACAGTTGTCGCCGTATGCGGCCGACCGTGTCACACTTGCGGTCACCGCATGCGGCAAACGACAGTGTACTCGCTTTAACACAACCTTGGCAACACTCCAAGGCTTTATCAAAATTCAAATTTGCACCGAAAACAGTCGCAAATCTCAGTAAACAAAGGCTGGTGTGCCTTGAATACTCGACGGCGGGAAACCACGCTGTGCTAAATCTTAATATAACAATTCTAAGTAGCCGCATAACACTTTTTTCATACATACATACAATGCCCAGCAATGCTTTGCTTGCAGTGTACAAGCTAAATAAATTAAAAAAGATTAGGATTGAAAACAGATGGAAGAGATAGTATAATAGTGACAGGTTGCTAACCTGTCGCCTAAAGCATACATACATACATACATACAATCACGCCTGTATTCCCAAACGGGGTAGGCAGAGCACACAAAACGCTACATAGACAAAACGATGACTATTCCACGCTTCATGGCCACTTCCAGCGTAATATTTTTTTTAGGTTATGAGGTGGCAGGTACAATAGTGACAGGTTACTAGCCCGTCGCCTAAAGTATACCTTAACCTAAGTCCTTAGTCGCCTCTTACGACATCCACGGAAGAAATGGAGAGGTGTTATTCTAAATCCGAAACCACACGGAAGCTTTTCGATTCCTTTATCGTCTCGTACGATATCCACGGTAGAAATGGATAAGTGTCATTGTAATCCCGACATTCCCGACACACGGCAAATACGATATACTGTAGGCTAAGCACGGCAACACGTTCTAGTCGTCTCGCACGCGGGAGAGACTACCCGTCTCTTTCTGACGTCTCTAATTAGACAGTGACAGGTGTAGTCTATCTCGCAATTGAGAATTACAAATGACACTGATACGTCTCGTCTCTCAAGCGTCGATTTAAAAAAAAACATCCGATGCGCAAAAACCGCCAACTCGTGCAGTCGCCGGTGGCGCTGTCGGCTAAGCTAAATCACCAACAGTATGGCCGCACATTAGTTCCAAATTCCACCACCGGCACAGATAACTTTGCGCCGAGTTTATTGACTTGCACATGAGTCAGTTATTAGACTTGTGTCATTGTGATAGAGTTTGGAATACCGTGTGGTTTAGAATAGCACCTCTATTTCTTCCGTGGATGTCGTAAAAGGCGACTAAGGTTAAGGTATATTTTATATTATTATACCTGCCTTAAAAAAATGCTAGAAGTGTTTGAACATATGGGGATGCAAAATTGATGAGAGATTTCTGAACCGGGAAAAGCTAGTGTCTAACAGATCTCTCAAACAATTGGCCAGTCTTATCCAGCAACTATGTAAGGAGTAGACTGTAATTCAAGCCACGACTACCAAATACTCGGCAATCAGTGGATAGTGGTGGGAAGCTGTATAGGGAACCGCTTGCGGCTAACCCGACATCGCCAACCATCGGCACTCGACTAGAGCTATTTGAAATGAGAATGTAACTATTTTAAAATGAGAATGGTTTACTCTAACTGGCCAGCGGTTGTAAGTCGATTTGAGAGTGTTCGATTTTAAAATGAGAATGTAACTGGCCAGTGTCTGAAAATCGAGTTGAGATTAACAGATTTTAAAATGAGGATGGTTTAACTGGCCGGTTTTTGAAAATCGAGTTGAGTTGAGAGTGTAATCGATTTTAAAATGAGAATTATTTAACTGGCCAGTGTTTTCAAGTCGAATTGAGAGCTATTCTCTGGTATTGAATGACTAAGATCTAGTCTAAAGGTTTGATTGTCCAAGCTAGTGTGTGGATGAGGGCTGAAAATAATTAAAGTGGAATTAGTCAAAGATACTACACGTAATACTCAATTGAAAATTATCCTAGTACCTATTCGAATAAGATCCATAGGATCCATAGGCTTTAGATAGAAAGCTTGGTGGAATTTGATAGATTTCGAAAAGAAATATGACATGCTAGGTAATAACAGCAGCTATAAGATTTTTACTGCGTCGGGTACATTATGAACCACATGTTTCTCACTTGCCCAATACAAAGTACTCAAAAAGACCACATGGTATTTTCTTAAAAAAAACGCGATTCCTTACTTTTGCTATTAAGAAATAAAACCACTGTAGTCTGGTTAAGGCTTATTATAGCTAACAATAGTAAGGGCCGAGTAGCTGGCAGCTACAATAAGACAGATAGGCGTGGTGCGCCACTTTTCACTGTGATACCACAGACTCGAGAATGAACTGACGTTTTGTGTTTGTATATGCACGGGAAGTGCTATAACGGCATACAAGTGCCTTTTAAATTACCACGTACTTTAGCACGCTAGATGAAAAAAAGACTACTGAAGAGAAAAATTGTCCGTCAGATAGATTTACCAAAAAATATTATAGGTACACGTATTTTTTATTTTATTTCACAAACAAAAAATGATGACACTGCGCTTAAAAGTCTCGCGTGACGTCACTTTAAGGTACAATTTTTACCTAGGTGTGACGTCAACAAGCCTAAGCTCTGGAACTAATGGTTTACCTAGGTCGATGTTTAGATATTTGATAAACTAAAAACCAAGTGTCTCATATTTTTCCATCTTACTAACGAACTAATATATAATAATAACATATAATAATATATAATAATTAGAATTATAAATCGTTAACCCAGTCGACAATCTTGTTCAAAGAGCGACATCTTTAATAATAAATCATAGAGGGCGTTACTGTCGCCGCAACTGTCAGATTTTTGAAGCTGTTTCTAAACTAGTTAGAAGTGTACATACATACATACATACAGTCACGCCTCTTTCCCACAGGGGTAGGCAGTGACCACTTTGTTCCACTTGCTACGGTCCTGACATACTTCTTTTGCTTCAAGAAGTTAGAGAAGCTGAGAGGAAGAGAGAAGCTGTTAGAAGTGTAGGCGGCCCCTAAATCCAACAGTGGACTTCCTACTCCTTTAAGATAATGGCGACTATCACCAATGTTTATGTTTACGTTTACCGCACTCTAGCAAAGCAGCGGTATTTAATCACAGTGCTGTAGGAAGCCTAAACGCACCCAAACTACCACTTAGGACAAGTCTTAATACTTATTTATTTCGCTCGGAATGATAGAAAAATTGCTCGCAAATTGAATGGTTTGTGTTAAATGGCGATGCGACAATGATACGTTGTATGGGAACGAGTTCCGGGCTTGAGCTGTCACGCCCTCTGTTGCAGATTGGTTGCGGAGTTGTTGTAAGTTGTTTTGGGGCCGATAGGTGGCGCTGTTACGAGTTTTTGTGAAGCCTACATTGCGCCATGGAGTCATTTTTACAAGCTTTTATTTAACTTCACTTTTGTATGTTTACAAATCTTGCAAGGAAGATTTGAACCACTTCCAATAGACCGATTGAGCTGAAACTTGGTATACCTACGTAACTTGGATGACAATACATATTCCGGTTGTGGACTTCTGGTGGCCCAGCCGGGACTGTCTCCGATGGAGGGAACTCTTCAACGGTTGGTCTGATTGACTTGGAGTCTGGTGCACATAATTCAGGGTGGATGACAATGAAAATACCGTCGGCAAAAAAGCTTGAATTTTTTCGCCCTTCGCCGCTCTTCTGGTATGAATTGAGCCTTAGGGTAGAGGCTCAATTCATACCAGAAGAGCGGCGAAGGGCGGCGAAGCGGAGCGCAGTTTCAGTGTCATGAGAATTTTAACTTTATTTTAATTACAATATGACTTATTATCGCATGAGAAACTCCAACCAAAGGGGCGTGCGGATGCCCGCGGATGCTCGAGCAGTCGCGAGCGGCCGCTGGCAATATCCCGCCCAGAGTTCTTGGACTTCCCGCGCACTCCAGCGACTTCTCGAGCAGTCGCGAGAATCCTCGCGCTTTCTCTACCGAGCGGGTCGCTGCGCTTCGCCGCCCTTCGCCGCCCTTATGGTGTGAATTGAGCCTTAGTTCTAGTCGTCATGATCCATGGAAGAAATGGAGGGTTAAATAATTGCCGACAAATCAATCCAAAGTTTTTACACCTCGCCTATTGATTGTTAGTTTATAGCACGTTGCATGTGACAGAAGAATGTTTTATTATAGTTATTCCATTAACACGTTTTACAACTTTTACAACGCTTCGGATTTGGTTTATAGACGCCATTGGTTTACGACGGGTTCATTCCGAAAGTAATTAAGGTCTCACACACTTACATCGAAATAGATGACTCAAGTGTATGCACTTCGCGTGCCAAAAGGGAGAGCAATGCTCTTCCTTTGACGCGATTTCATTTAGTCTTGTACCACTTAGATTAGGTTTAACTGCCTAGAGACAGGCCAACTTAAATAACGCGGCGTCACCTTTGAATCGGTTTCACTCGGACTGTCAATTCCCATCACTAAAGCGCTCGTGTGACGTTACGGTGGGTAGAGAAAAAGTGGCACGCTTGGTTTTCATACAAATGCGGGAACTCGCGTTATCTATTTCGATATAAGTCTGTGGTCTCACACTTGATATGCTGGCCACAGCCACAAACGTCATGAGAAACTAGACGCAGCTACATTAAGGTCCGACCAAACCGCAGCTTAAAATCCGGTGTCGCTTCGGAATCGCAGTGTCGCGTCGTTTTCGCACCGTTTTCGCCGCGTGCTCCCCACACCGCAGCTTAAAAAACGGTGACGGAACGGAATCGCAATGACGTGTGTCACGATAATCTTTTTGTCGCAAACCTTCCAAACCGGTGCTTAAAATTCGCTGCGTCAAAATCATGCTTCAAATACCTATATGACATAAGTAAAGATCAACTGCACCCATCTCAGCAACAAAACAAAAGAACGTGACTCAGTTGTCTCGTTCCTTTTTAAAATTTTAGACATAGAATCTGATAATCTCTATTTGAAAAACGAAGTGTTACCGACAATAACCGAGAAACCCCGATTCGCAAATCTTTGCGTAAAAATCGCTGCACCTACAAGACAGCTGCGTTTTTTACGTCACCGGTGTGGTGTCTGCCATAAGATCTCCTTGTAATATTTTTTGCGATTTTTACGCAGATCAATTTACGGTGCGACAGCGTATTTTAAGCTGCGGTGTGGGAGCATGCGGCGAAACCGGTGCGAAAACGACGCGACACTGCGATTCCGCAGCGAGACCGGATTTTAAGCTGCGGTGTGGTCGGACCTTTATGCATGATTTCCACCAAACGGCCGGAATCGGAAAGAATTTTATGGTCTTTAAACGATACTGAACCTTACGTTCACTGTGTTTAAGTCTACATTACCAAGCAGCGTACAAAAGCTAGGTGACGTACGTCGCCCGCGACCACGGAATACAACAATAAGGCAATGTAGACTTAAACGCAGCGACCGTAAGGTTCAGTATCGTTTAAAGACCATAAAATTCTTTCCGATTCCGGCCGTTTGGTGGAAATCATGCATTAGTTGAAGCGCGACAGCCACTTGTTTAGTTCAGACCATTGAGGATAGAACCTATAGAGTACTAAAGTCATCTTGGTTGTTCGGAAATTATTCCGCAAAACAATTGAAGTGATCACTGTGCTCTTATTGGCCGGTCCAAGATCGCGCGTAACGCTAGTGCCTTTTTCTCTACGGTTATTGGCTCTGTACAGTTTCTGTGACAGTGACGGTGACGTTTAGTATGTTGAAATCAACAAACTATTTGCGGACCGGGGTTGCGAACATTGTTTCTCTATAGGTTCTATCCTCTATGGTTCAGACAGCCGTTTAGTGGCCGGTGCGGGCCGCGAAAAGCGCGCTGCGACGGTTGTAGCGTGTGGCGGCGAGAGAAATATGCATTACCCTTGTAAAAAAACTTCGCCAGTAAGTGAAACTTGTACAAAAGTTACGATGGCGGACGTAAAGATACAGATCTAACACCACTCATTGAGAGCCAGAGAGGAAACTTGATGTTTGAATCCCACAAAATGAGGGAACAAAATCAAGAAGAAAAGGCAACAAATGAAGACGCGTTAAGTGACAGATTATCGAATCATGAAAAAGCAGACGGCGTCGCAGGCGACAGTTAGGGGCAGCGCAGACGACGCACTTTTTGTGCGATGAAGTCTGCGGCGCACAAAAATTCTGCGTAGATTGTATGCATTGTGCGCCGGACTTTTAGTTCGTGTGTGTTACTGCACATAATTCCATAGGTTCTATTTTCACAGACTAAAAAGTCCGACGCGGATAGTCTGTCGTCTGCGCAGGGCCAAAATGTGAAGTTACTAAATCAAGAAGAAAAGGGAAGAAATGCAGACGTATTAACTGACCGATTATCGAATGAAAAAGCAGACGGCGTTGTCACAGTTAGTTCAGGGACGCTCTATCACTTGAACAAATCCGGGAGCTGAGAGTAGAGATGCGCGAGCGCTGGGTCAATGACCGATCGCGCCGACAAATCAATTCGACGTAGCTCGAACTCCAATATCCGATGTTTGGTTTTCTGGCAGCTATCTGGGTTAACTATTTAGATGCTATTTACTCCGTAAACATCAGGTAAAAGTACCAATGCTCGACGCCTCAACGCCCAGTAGATGACACCCATCTGCCACATGTCTTACTATGACATTGTACTTACTATGACTATGTCAGTGTAAAGCAGGGACGTTTACCTTACTAATGCTTTAAAATTTTCTTTAACAGTTGAACAAGTTCCCACAGTTTTCTAGTATTTTATTCCATATTTGCTCTTGATTTATAGTGATCATAAAAGTATAAAACTAACTTGCCAAACGAACGATGTCATTATGCTTTTAATAATCAAACTTATGCGTCATTTTACAAGGTTTTATTTTAAGACTTCACTTTTGTATGTTTGTATGTTTACAAATCTTGCAAGGAAGATTTGAACCATTTCCAATAGACCGATTGAGCTGAAACCTGGTGTACCTACGTAACTTGGATGACAATACATATTCCGGTAGTGGACTTCTGGTGGCCCAGCCGAGACTGTCTCCGATGGAGGGAACTCTTCAACGGTCGGTCTGATTAACTTGAAATCTGGTGCACATAATCTACGGTGGATGACAATGAAATACAGTTGGCAAAAAATACTACCGGCAAAAAAGCTTGTACCGAAAATAAAGTTTTATGTTGGTAAAGCTTATTCTGTTGACTGGGCGTTCCGCGCTCTATTAACGGCGATCCTGATTCTTTAAACTGGTTTTTTACACCTTGAGTTGATGCAAATCTATGATATCATCAACATAAGCTGCATAAGTTACGGCGAGAGAGTAATAAAGTAAAGTATTCGTCATCATAAAGATATCTTTTGAAGTCTCCCAAAGCCTTCCCGAGGCCACGGAACGTGAAATGGTCATGTTGGCTGGTCAAATAGTTGTGGAAGTCGTTTCGTCTAACCAACAAAAATTTCAAGCTTTTTTGCCGACTGTATTTTCATTGTCATCCACCCTGAATTATGTGCACCAGATTCCAAATCAATCAGACCAACCGTTGAAGAGTTCCCTTCATCGGAGACAGTCCCGGCTGGGCCACCAGAAGTCCACTACCGGAATATTGTAGTTGTTCCCTACGGTTAGGCTCAATTCACACCAGAAGAGCAGCGCAGCGCGGCGTAGCGCAGCGACCCGCTCCGTGGAGAATGCGCGAGGATTCCTGCGACTGTTCGAGAAGCCGCTGGAATGCGTAGGAAGTCGCTGGAATTTACATAATTATTGACATATTGAGACATATGTATTGACAGCGGCCGTCGCGACTACTCGAGCATCCTCGGGCATTCCCGCGACAGCTCGCGCAGTCGCACGGCTTTGTTTATGGAATGCGCTGGAATTCCCGCGGATCCGCGGGCATCCGCGCGCATCGTTAGAGTTTCTCATGCGATAATAAGTCTTATTGTAATGAAAATAAAGTTGAAATTCTGATGACACTGAAACTGCGCTCTGCTACGCCGCGATGCGCTGCTGCTGTGAATTGAGCCTTAGGGTACGCTTTAGGCTAGCTGTCACTGTTGTACACTTTTATTTGTTAAACGCGTACAGACATACATACATCACGCCTGTACTCCCGGATAGGCAGAGCGCACGAAACGCTACATAGATAAAACCACGACTATTTCACGTTTCTTGGCTACTTCTGGGATATTTTTTTAGGTTTGAATGGCAGGTATAGTAACAGATTGGTAACCTATCGCCTTAACATACATACATATTCTCACGCCTGTGTTCCCAAAAGGGGTAGGCAGAGCACATGAATTCAAAAATCCCGTGCCACGTTTAGCAAATTCTGGGTAACCAGATGGTTAAACGTGATATTGCAGTGACAGGTTGCTAGCCCATCGCCCACAATACACTAACCCTTTCCCAGAGTCGACTCTTACGACACCCACGGGAAGAAAGGGGGAGGTGCTATTCTAACCCGGCACCACACGGCCTATCACGGGCTATCGCCTTAAATATGACCTAATTTAGTCTCCTCTTACGTCCAAGGAAGAAATGGAGAGATGTTATTCTATCCCGTTGCCATAAAGGCATCCATTTTGGTTATATCTTATTAATTCCGAGGCTTATTTAAATAAGCCGGTAATAGGCCAATGACACCGTATTAACGCTTATAGTAAAGCTGGCCAAGATACAAGCGGACAGCGGATCTGAAGAATCCATTATTGATAGTTTCTTCCGTGGTTGTCCTATGAGGCGACTAAGGAAATAGTTCTGATTATTTTTAAAAACCTGTCAATGTTATGTCTTCCAACTCAAAACCTAAAATAATGCTAGAAGTGGCCTCTAAGAGACGAGTAAGGAAATATGTTAAGGTATATTTTACCCGTGTGGTGCCGGGTTAGAATAGCACCACCCCTTTCTTCCCGTGGGTGTCGTAAGAGTCGACTCTGAGAAAGGTGTATTGTGGGCGATGGGCTAGCAATATCACGTTAGACCATCTGGTTACCCTGCTGAAATTGCTGAACGTGACACTGGATTTTTGAATTCATGTGCTCTGCCTACCCCTCTTAGGAATACAGGCGTGAGAATATGTATGTATGTATGTATGTTTTAGGCGACAGGTCAACTGTAACTATGCCTGCCAACTTACAACATAAAAATATGCTAAAGGTTGTCACGAAACGTGAAATAGTCATGGTTTTGTCTGTACAGCGCTTCGTGTGCTCTGCCCATTAGGGAATACAGGCGTGATATGTTAGTACAGTCGAGTTCATTAATACATGAGCAAAACTGAGGGTTCAAAAATATCTGTACACCTTTATGACATTGACAATAAGGTGCAAAAGTTTACATATTTGGCATTTGTCTGCTCATCCGTACCAATATATACGTAAATATGAAAGTGTGTTTGTTTGTTTGTTTGTCCGTCTTTCACGGCTAAACGGAGCGATGGATTGACGTGATTTTTTAGGTAGAGATAGTTTAGGGTATGGGGAGTGACATAGGCTACTTTTTTTCTCTTCAAAACCCCCCATTTCCCTAAAGTGAGGGGTGGAAGTTTTCAATGTAGAAAGCTATAAATTGGTATGAGTGCTATATCTTCTGTGATACCCCGAATTGAACGCGAGCGGAGCCGCGGGAAAAAGCTAGTATATTTACGAACTTGACTGTACAAGATACAGATAATTTAAATGCGTTTGAACCAAACGCTGTTAGTTTTTAAATTCATTAGAAATGTATTAAAATTCAACTTACTATCGAGTTATCGTGAATATGTAATTACTTGACGCGGCCCTTCGGTTTGGAACCATGTTCGTTTAACTGCTACAGCACTTGGAACTAAAACTAAGGATGAGTAGGAATGACCAAGTCGTCAACCAAACTGCTGTGTTGTGTACGATCCAACTTCCCTTCATCATCAAAACAGTGACTATTTCACGTTTCGAAGCCACTTCTAGCATATTTTTTTAAATCTGTACAATAGTGACAGGATGCCAGTCTGCCGCCTGATGCATACCTAAACCTTTTTAACCATAGTCGCCTTTTATTACATCCACGAAAGAAATGGAGAGCAAGAGGGCTTGGGCGACGACCCTCTGCATGAGAGGCCACAGGTAGACCCGCTGGGCTACCACGGCTCACGAAGATTTATTAAATAAAATTATCGAGGTTTGAATAGTTAGCAGTTTTGTGTATTTAATTAAGTAAATTCTAACCCAGACAATTACTGAGTCTAGCCGCGCCTAGGGTCAAAATCTGACATTTCACGACTAATGTAAGTACTAAATTAATTATAATTAAATTAATATACATTTAACTTAACTACATAAATATCACGCTTTGTATCCTCATCATTTCTTGTTTTCGAATAAAAAAAAACGAGTACAATATTTTTTGGTTTCCCGTGTGGTGCCGGGTTAGAATAGCACCTCCCCCTTTCTTCCCGTGGGTGTCGTAAGAGTCGACTCTGGGATAGGGTTAGTGTATTGTGGGCGGGCTAGCAACCTGTCACTGCAATATCACGTTTAACCATCTGGTTACCCTGAATTTTTGAACTCATGTGCTCTGCCTACCCCTCTTGGGAATGCAGGCGTGAGAATATGTATGTATTTTTTGGTTACCTATCTTACGAACTACTTAGTTTTAAGGGTTCTGTACCCAAAGGGTGAAAACGGGACCCTATTACTGAGACTTCGTCGTCCGTCCGTCTGTCACCAGGCTGTATCTCACGAACCGTGCTAGCTAGACTGTTGAAAATTTCACAGATTATGTATTTCTATTGCCGCTATTACAACAAATACTAAAAATAAAATAAAATAATTATTTACGGGAGGCTTCACAAAAAAACGTGATTATTTCCCGTTTTAGGTATGGAATGGAACCCTTCAAGCATAAGTGCAACTCGCACTTGACCAGTTTTTTTGTCATTTGCATCCAAATGCGTCATATTAAAAAAAAAGTTTTACTTTTTTAAATTAAATTCCTGACGTATAGCAACCCTAACTCGCTGCAACCAAATTACAGTTGCTAGCTTAAAAAAGCAAGAATTTAAATAAACACCATTGAAATCCGATCTGGCCACAAGAACTATTTACTCAGTGACAGACCGTATTGAATAAATCGATTTTGAATGGATCGAGCCACAGAATCGAGTCAATCTCAACTCTATTATATACCCGTAGCATTCATATTCCGACTCAAAAACTCGCAACTCGACGATATTTTAATCGAAAAGGTTTCGTTCACGTGGGTTGGAGTTAATGTTTAAACGTCGTAAGAGCCTCGTGTCTGTTGAGGAGATACGCCCTTTTCTAGGCTAACGTTGGGCTAACTGAGCTGCTGTTAATGTGTAAACGTCGTAAGTGCGTTGTGTTTGTTGAGGAGATACGTCCTTTTCTGGGCAAAAGTATGACATCCGGACTCGAGTGGCTGGCAGAGTAGGAACAACGAAAAAAGATAACTGTAGGAACGAAAGGGAAGATGTGAAGTTCGGTTGATTACTGTGGAAAAGTAAATATTTTTGATAATCATCAAACCCGTGTGGCGTAACAGGTAATACTTTGTTCCTGCCATGGGTGTCGTAAGGTGACTGAGGATAAGGCGCTGCGCAGACGACAGACTTTTGTGCGATCGAGTCTGCGGAGCAATAAAAATTCTGAATGGAAACTCTCTGCGCGCCATTCAGAGTTTTTATTGCTCCGCAGACTCGATCGCACAAAAGTCTGTCGTCTGCGCAGCGCCTAAGTGTTGGTTTGGTCGCATACGTTCCCAAACTTATTTTGTCTACTGCACACTTCGAAAATAAATTATTTTTAGCGCCCCCTTTTTTTCACCTACTTAAAAACCAGTATAACACACAACACCTTTTTTTTTTAGTCTCTTACCGCCCCTCTTTTGGCCTGCAGCGCACCCTTGTATCATCGCCCACTTTGGGAATCAATGCTTTAGATAACTATCATCCTGTCACTATTGTACCATCGTGAACAGGGATTGTTGAGCCACTCACCTATGTTTGTAACTTGGTCGTGTAATAATCCAATAGCTGACATCTAGTCGGTCACATCGGTCATTGATTACACGTCTAAATTGCGAACACTCAACAATCCCGGTACGTGACTACCTATTGTAACTTAGAATCTAAAAACATGCTAGAAGTGGGTGAACGTGAGATTGTCATTGATTATCTTTGCCGCAACGACGAGTTTTTGACTTCTGCTGCATTCCTCATCATCATTTCAGCCATCAGACGTCCACTGCTAACATAGGCCTCCCCTTTAGACTTCCATAAGTACCTACCTGTTGGAAGCGGCCTTCATCCAGCGTTTTCCGATGACCTTTATCAAGTCTGTCCATCTTGTAGGCGCAGCGCAGACGACAGACTTTTTGTGCGATCGAGTCTGCGGCGCACAAAAAGTCTGCATGGACTGTATGCATTGTGGACCGAACTTTTTGCACGTCGTGTGCGTTACTCCATATAATTCCATAGGTTCTATTTTCACAGACTAAAAATTCCGTCGCGGAAAGTCTGTCGTCTGCACAGGGCCATAGGTGGACGTCCTACTGCGTCGAGATTAAAATAATTCTTTAACAAAGCGAATTATTTGAATAAGTTAGTTAAAGGGTACATGTTTGGGAAGTTGTAAAACAGTAAAATGCGTTCGGAATTGATTGCAATAGGAATTACGGTGAATTTTTCGGGTCCTTTCATTTCGTGTACGAATTAATTGTTTACAAAATGGCCGTGTTCGGGCGCTTGTTAAATTTTTATATCAACAATCAAGAAGACCCAGCCAATTTTTTAATTCTAGTCTTTTATTAAAATTCAAAAATTAAATTTGTTTTACGACGGATCGTCTTCGGAAGACCTATCATCACTCTAATATTATTAATGCGAGTTTGCGTTTGATACTTCTTCAAATCGCTGCATATCTACATAATATGTGACGCCTCTTTTCCCAAATGGGGACAGCAGAACCCCCTAACTTCACAGACAAAACCTATTCCACGTTTTTAACCGACTTCAAAAAGAGGAGGTTCTCAATTCGACCTAATTTTTTTTTTTTTTTTTTTTGTGTATGTTACTCGATAGCTCGGAGACCCGTGGACCGATTTTCAAATATTTTTTTTTAATCGATAGGGTATAACTCGAAATTGGTCCCATTGGCACGACACCAGGATCTGATGATGGAATCTTGGAGAAATCGAGGGAACTCTTCAAATTTTATATGGAGATGTACGGCGTTTTCGGTAATTTGTTGATGAAGTCAAGATTTTACATTCAGTAAACAGAATCTTTACAAAATATTGCTAATTTGAAGTCGGTTTTTTTTTGTTTAAAATTATGTAGCCACTTCTCGCATATTTATTCAAGTTTTGAATCGGCAGGCTTACGACAAAAAAATGGAGAGGTGATATTCTAGACCACACGGTCAATTAATTAATTCAATTACAATATAACTTGTACAAATGCTCAGGAATTCCTTAAATGATGTCAGAGCTAGCACATACTCGTATTACTCAACTGCTCATTAGGAGAGTTAATTGAATGAATGAATGGTGAATGGGTGACCGAGTTGCGTCTCGGGCAAGATGGCCGACATTCGCGTTGATTGAACACGGCTAATGATATTTCCTTTCGAATGTCGTCCCGGATTTAGTTTAGGGAAGTTTCCATTTTTGATCTCCGACGCAAAACTGTTACTAGCTTTATAAGTTTAACACGAGGTGAAGAATTAAAGTTAAAGTTTAACTTGGATACTAAATTGACAGTTTTAAACGTCAATTTGACAAGTAGGTAACGATTTCATTGTTTAGAAGTGTTCTTTGAATGATGTTTAAATATGTAATAAATAAATAATAAATAATAAAAATCACTGGACAATTCTTACAGCAATCCCCTAGTCCCAGAGTAGGCAATTTAATGCCCGTGTTATGGGTACTAGACAACGGATAAACTTACTTATATACAGATAAACATCCAAGACTCGAAAGCAAACATTCGCATTCATCAGTTCATCACACAAACATTTGCTCCGACCGGGGATCGAACCCGGGACCTTGAGCTTCACAGTCAGGTTCTCTAACCGCTGGGCTATCCGGCCGACAAATGTTTAAACTATGTTTACACTTTGGATGTGTTTTATATATTATATTGTTACATACAATTATGCCTGTATTCTTAAATGGAGAAGGCAGAGCTTAGGAATCGTTACACAATAAAAACCATGACTACTTCACATTCCGAAACCGCTTTTCGGTTAATTTTATTGTTAAACAGGTATTATAGTGACAAGTTGCTAGCCTATCGCCTAAAGCATACCTAAACTTTTCCTAAATCGTGGATGGCATCCACAGAATAAACGACAGACTTTTACTACTTCAAAATGGCCGCCACGCTAAACAAAACGGATGCCCGGAGTATGAGAATTCAGAGTCCTTCAATTTCCTCTAATAATAAGCCTACATTAAAGGTAACCCGGCCGGGAAGCAGCATCAAATGCCATTAGACAAATGCTTTTATAATTTAAAAAGAAATGCATTACTTTAATAGTAGCTTGTTACGGGCCACAAAAAACGTGATATCTAGAGCTCTGTACTAAGTTCCAGAGGGAAACGAATAAATACATACATACATACAATGAAAATGTGTTCCCAAATGGGGTAGGCAGAGAACACGAAACGTGAGAAACAAAACCATGATTCTGACTATTTCACGCTTCGCCGCCATTTTCACGAATTTTGCTTTTGTTTTATCATTGCCATTGTC
Source organism: Adoxophyes honmai (assembly GCA_005406045.1). Lineage (NCBI taxonomy): Eukaryota > Metazoa > Arthropoda > Insecta > Lepidoptera > Tortricidae > Adoxophyes > Adoxophyes honmai. The sequence goes on along the minus strand of BHDV01002612.1, from coordinate 100,537 downwards.
ATACAACGTACAGATGTCCATTGTCAATCGATAAACTTCCATAGAGTTCTATAGACTTTTGGCTGTATGGCCTAGTTATCTTTAGCTTTTAGCGCCCTAGCGTCACCTACCGTCGAGTAGTAGAACCGCTACAAACGTCATAATGGTAAATCTAAACCCCAATAATATAGCGACATCTACTGAAGTTATGCGGTAGAAATGAGAGCGTTAAGAAGTATGGAAGGTGTAACACTGAAAGACAGAATACGAAATAGTGTGATAAGGGAACAAGCTGGTATGAAAGTAGACATAGTGACAAGGATTGAAAAAAGTATGCTTAGCTGGTTTGGTCATATAGAGAGGATGGATGAAAGAAGATTGACTAAACAGATTTATACGGGAAGTGTGGATGGGTGTGTTGGGAGGGGAAGACCTAGACGGACATTCCGTGACCAAATCGCGGACGTTTTAGAAACAGGTCAGGTCAAGAGTACCCGAAGTCGACGAGCATGTATGAAGAGACTAATGAATGTGGATGAAGCAAAAGAAGTATGCCAGGATCGTAGCAAGTGGAACAAAGTGGTCTCTGCCTACCCCTGTGGGAAAGAGGCGTGACTGTATGTATGTATGTATGTACTGAAGTTTCTTATGTGGTGTCGGGATAGAATACCTCTCCATTTCTTCCGTGAATAGCGTAAGGAAATAGGTTTAGACAGGCTTTAGGCGACAGGCTAGCAACCTGTCACTATTCTACCTCTTCCATCTTTGCAGACCTAAAACTATGCTAGAAGGTGCATAATCATAATCATGGTTTTGTCTGAATCGCGTTTCGTGTTCTCTGCCTACCCCATTTGGGAACACAGGCGTGATTGTATGTATGTATGTATTGAAGCCACGTTGGAGTCTTGTATGTTTGTACGGAACCGTTTGCGGTCGGTGCTTGAATTGTTGGTGTCATGTTCCTTTAAAACGGCGGCCATCTTTGATAGCGTGTCGAGTCGTGAGAAAGTGATGCATACAGCCATGGCGTCCCATGGGTAGGCAGAGCACAAAAATAACAGACTAAATCATGACTATTTCACGCTTCTAGCTGAAGTTTAGGTTTAAAGAGAAATGGAAGTGGTAAGAGTTGCTAGCCTGTCGCCTAAAGCATACCTAAATTCATAGTTCAGAGACTCATAGAGGCCGCGAAAACGACAGACTTTTTGTGTGATCGAGTCTGCGGCGCACAATAAATATGCGTGGATTGTACGCATTGTGCGCCGGACTTTTTGCGCGTCGTGTGCGTTACTACATACCCATATAATCCATAGGTTCTATTTTCACAGACTAAAAAGTCTGTCGCGGATAATCTGTCGTCTGCGCAGGGCCATAAAGCAAAATACGAATAACTCACGACTTCAACCGACTTTAACTCGACATGTTTCGGGCTTGTTTTGCAGCCTAAGATTTAACTTTAAAAAAAATAAGAAAAAATCTTTACGAAACAAATTTTGCATAGTTCTAAATGTTTAACCAAACTGTAACATGCGGTTCAGATCTCGAGATAAAAACTAAAAAAACGTCATAATTCATAAGAATCGTGGGTAAAAAATGTACCGGACAATGTTTTCTCAGTATCAAACCATAAAACGTAGTTCACTTTTGTCATACACTTATATCACATCATCTTGATGACAATGTGGGTAATAAAGAATATACGGGACACTACCAACATTGCTTACTATATTGAACCTTAATACGTTAAACATAAGAGAAACGTGCACGCATTTAAGTTCATTCTATGTGGTAGCCTTTTGCGGATAGTTTACGCGATTTTGAGCTTTAACTCGAAGGTATAGAAGCTTTGTCATGTACTTTTAACTGCCAACTGCGTATGCGTATATTCTGAGACACGTTAAGATAATCTGTCATTAAGGCCCAAGCAGACGACAGACTATCCGCGACGGACTTTTTAGTCTGTGAACATAAAACCTATGGAACTATATGCAGTAACGCACGCGATGCATACAATCCTAGCAGACTTTTTAGCGCCGCAGACTCGATCGCACAAATAGTCTGTCGTCAGCGCTGCCCCTAAGGCTTGGAGGTATAAACAACGGAGGAGCTGTTCAAGACTTAAAGCTCTGCCTATTTGATAACACCTCACCATTTCTTCCGTGGATGTCGTAAGAGGCGACTAAGGAGTCAAGGTATTTTTCGGGCGACAGGCTAGCAACCTGTCACTGTTATACCTGCCAACTCCAAACCTAAAAAAACATGCTAGACGTGTGAAACGTGAAATAATCACGGTTTTGTCTAAGTATCGATTCGTGTGCTCTGCCCACTGATGCACGATTTTTTTTTCATACAGCAACCCTGAGAATTAAGTGACATTGTAACTCGCCACGAGTTTTGACAGCCCAAGTTTCAACACGTAACAAGAGACGCTGTGTTTGTAAACAATCACGCCGCACAATCGTGGTGATTATACTAATAGATTTGCTTGATTAAAATAATTACAGCCACTACGACACGCAAAAGGCACTGTCAATTACTCAGAACAATGTATGCCCGAGGCCAAATCATCAATCGAAGTTACTTTTATTTATTATATGTGGCCTTGAAAGCTCGGACTAAGCTCCGAAACGTCATCGAACCAGAATAAAGTTTAAAATAATTTTAAACAAAAAAAAACCGACTTCAAATTAGCTATATCCCGAAAGGAAACTTCTGTTTATGACGTTTATGTAGATATT
>BHDV01002612.1:61144-90325 GCA_005406045.1 Adoxophyes honmai | reverse complement strand
GCCTACGTTTAGCCGTTTAGGCTGTGCGTTGATATGTCAGTCAGTCAGTCAGTCAGTCAGTTTCTCCTTTTATATATATAGATAGTGTTCATAATTAGTAGCTAATTTGCAGAATGTCTCAAAAAAATGGTAACTTTATGCCAGATACATAGCTAAAGGTTTTGTTTTTAATTTCAAGGAGTTGCGTCAACTGACAGCATGCCACAGACAAGACTAACGGTTACATAGATTTAAAAAAACTCAAACAAACCAAAGCTCAATTCGCATTCGGCAATTAAAAGTAAATAAACATTCGCCGGCTCTAAAAGGTCATCGCCCCTTTTACCAAGTATTTAAACTACATAAATGATTTGTATTGGTTCTATTACGGCACTACGTGACCGGTGTCACAAAAAGAGAGCGACGGACCGAGACGGTTGTTTGCTTGCCCGTTCACGCACGACTTTCGATGACAGATCAGAATGCACCTCAAAAAAAGGCGCTAAAAAGAGATGGGATTGTATGGATGGTTTGTCTTTGGCTTTTCTAGGTAAAAAAAGGTTGGGACGAACGTTTAAAACGCGGGAATCGTCTGACAATCTTAGTAGGTATTAACAAGCGTTCACTAGATGGCGTTGTACGTTTAAGCATTATAAAATTTATCTCTGTTTGTAAAGATGATATTGTTTCGTAAATTAAAAATGTAACCTATTTTTTTTACGGGGGCAGGACACTCGGGAATACCATTTTGTATTTCACAATTTGGCGTTTATTATCAGGAGTAGTATGCCTTTTTCTTAGTTATGAGTAGTAGTTTTTTTTTTCAATAACTTTGAGATTCGATGTTTTTGAAATAAAGAAGCCCTACATTTTTAATATGCACCTACTTATAAAAACTCCAATGAATGAGTAACGCTGTATTGACTAGAAACTTGAAGTTCTAAATTGACGTTCAAACTTTCAAGTGAAACGAAAACGGCAATTAACGTTTTCATGATAAACTCGGTCAATTAACGTCGAGTAACGTTACGTAGCGTTTAGTGGTGCTTAGCGCATGCGCGTTGGAAATGGGATGATTCAATTGGAAAGGCTGTTGAGTGTTGCCATTAAAAACTTATTTCAAAAGAACCTTGGTCAGTATTGAGGGTTCCCAGATAAAAAGAGGTTGCCCGTGTGGTGTCGGGTCTAGAATAACACCTCTCCATTTCTTCCGTGGATGTCGTAAGAGGCGACTAAGGAAATGGGTTAAGGAAATGATGCTAGAAGTGGCTGCGAAGCGTGAAATAGTCATAATCATGGTTATGTCTATTTCACTTTTCGTGCGCTCTGCCTACCCAATTTGGAATTATAGGCGTGATTATATGTATGCAGATAAAAAAAAACATATGAACTGTTTTTTTTTTTAATTATTATTATGCGTAGATTTGCGTAAAGAAAACAGAAACTAGGTAAGTAAAATAAATTGTTTTTTTTAAAGTTCTATACATTTGGCAAAGGCTGCATTTCTCGTATACCTTATTTCCAAGGCACATTACTTATCAACGGTGTAACCTATTTTCATGAAACTTTCATCAAAACAATGACTAATACATGGGCTTTCGATTGAAAATGCGTTGAAATAGTTTAATTGAAGTAATCGAGTATTAAATACAACCAGTACAAGGACAACTTTTATCGATTTTTACTCCACCACTAGTATTATATTATAAACAATTTTTCTAAAGCCAAATAACTATAAAAAAGCCAAGATTATAGGCCGGTTGAAGTTCGATTGTTTTCTAACAATCGAGAAGGAATCGATTCCGTAATGGTTCGGAGATTATAGGAGCGTACAATCGATTGCGAAAGTCGATCATGATATTCAAAACGGTATGCCTTCGTTAGATTCGATGTAGTAAAACTCGTCATCATTATTTCAGCCATAAGACGTCGGCTGCTGAACACAAGTACCATCGCGAACAGGGATTGTTGAGCCACTTGCCTATGTTTGTAACTTGGTCGTGTAATACTAATCCAATAGCTGACATATAGTCGGTCACATCGGTCATTGATTACACGTCTAAATTGCGAACAGTGGCGAGTGGCTCAACAATCCCGGTTCGTGACTGTACCTGCTGGAAGCGACCAGGATCCAGCGTCTTCTAGCGACCTTTAAAATGTACCATCTTGTAGGTGGAAGTCCTTACAACTGTGTCAAATATAAGCTAACGAGTGGATAAAAAAACATTTAAAAATATTTTTTTTCTGCTTTTAAATCTTAAATTACGCTAGAAGTGGCTGCGACCTGTGACATATGGGAATACAGGCGTGATTGTATGCAAACCTGTCCCTTTAGTTTTTTAAACTTCAATTGATAACTCCTACTAATCAGATTTCATTAATTCCTTTGTAAGATGCAGAAAACAACAGACTATCGAATGAAAGCCGCATTCGAAGCCGGGATTCGAACAAAATCAAAATGGCGGACCGCCCGTGGTAAAAGATTATAACATGTTTCACAGCGACTGTACTATTGATAATAGGTAATATAGACCCTTTACGAATAATGGGATCACACGGGTCAGCATTTATCCCAGAAACTCAACTGATTGTGGTTTGAATTAGTATGGTTTGGAACTAGAAGCGATTGATTTTGCGCTATAAACGTACTGACAGCGGTAGCGGAAGCGGTGGCGTGAGCGTGAATGTAATGTAAGGTAAAAGCAATGCTCGACGCCTCAACGCCCAATAGATGACACTCATCTGTCATCTGTCTTACTATGAAGGTATCAAGTGCCAAGCTTAGGGACAGTGTCCAGCACAGGGACGTTTACCTTATATAAGTCCCGAAAAGTTACGGTTCCTAAAAAGGGGAAAAAATAGTACCCTGTTTCAAATTCTTGGGTGATATTGGGGTTGGAATTATATCTCTCCATTTCTTCCATACTTGTCGTAAGAAGTGACTAAGGAAAAAGGTTAAGGCCGGCCACATAAATACGGAATTCCGTTTCGGAATCGCGAATCGGACTGTCCGAACGCACTAAATCCATTCGACATCCATGGATCAGCCACACACATTTGGAAAAATTCCGTTCGGAATTCCGAACGGAAAGCTTCCGTCTGTATGTGGCGGTCCATAGATTTTGTATGGATTGACTGCGTTCGATTTTCCGCTTCGAGATTCCGAAACGGAATTTTTCCGAATGTATGTGGCCAGCCTTAAGTATATTTTAGGATTTTTAGGCGACAGGCTAGCAACCTGTCACTATTGTTTCAACTTCAAATCCAAAAAAGATTCTAGGAGTAGCTACAAAATGTGTCACAGTCTAAGTTTTGACTGTGTATCGTCCTGTGATCCGCCTGTCCCATGTGTAATAAAATAATAAAAAGAATCAACGAAGTTCCCAAATTTCACTTCTCGCTTTTATTAAATATTTTAGTAAGGGATAGTAGGTAGGGTAAACCCCATGAGTGCTGCAGTGTGCAAAAAAATATTACTCCCCTCTTAAACACAATATGCGTATCTGATTAATAATCGATATCGTTCGGCGTACGGATGAAAAATGTTTAAGAATACTTCTAGCATTATTACGGGTTTAATAAAATAATAATCCTTGTTACGTTCTGAGCACAGGCCTCTTCTCTGTATGAGAAAGCTTGGTCTAGTTCCCACGGGGGCCAGTGCAAATTGAAAACTACACACAACATAGAATTACTTAGTCGTTGTGTGCAGGTCTTTAACTTCACAAACTAGCACACCGTAAATATAAAATTCAATAAATTGCGAATGCAGAAAAGTATACTATAAATAAAAGTAAATATAAATATATCCCCGTGTGATGCCGGGTTAGAATAACACCTCCCCCTTTCTTCCCCCGGGCGTCGTAAGATTCGACTCTGGGAAAGGGTTAGTGTATTGTGGGCGATGGGCTAGCAACCTGTCACTGCAATATCACGTTTAACCATCTGGTTACCCTGAAATTGCTAAGCGTGGCACTGGATTTTTGAATTCACGTGGTCTGCCTACCCCTCTTCCGAATACAGGCGTGAGAATATGTATGTATGTATAAATACAATTACGAGCGTAGTTTTTTGAAAAAGGGAGGCTTTATGCAGCAAACATAACAGTTCATTTGTTATGCCATAGACCACGGTTGCCAAAACATCTGAATCCACAACGTCCTATTAGACGTTCAAAACGAGAGCAAACGAGCTCTGCCAATCCAAAAAGGCTTATATCCTCACCAAACCCGTCAACTTACGTCGTTATTGAACTAAAGGGCGATGCTGCGTACGCGTTCACACGGCATTGCGCAAAATGGAGCCATAGTGAATAAGCAAATAGGTGACAGTGTTGCGCAAGCGGTGAAAATGGGATGCGTCATTGGTGTGGACGATTTTGGCGGGATTTGGTTGAAACAATTGAAGTCCACCGGAATGATGAAAGTACCTAATAAAGTTAGTACCGTGTTCGGACTTATGCTATAGACCGATAGGTACTTAAAAGATTGTAAACAATCTTGACATGTCTTTTTATTGAAATACACAGTCTAAAAATGAAAATCGTTACAATATACAATTAAATTATGAAAGTAAATGATTTTTTCATACCTAAATTGTAAAATGTAAAGATTTTGATTTATAAAGTGTAAGTTTAAATAAAAAGACACGTCAAGATTGTTTACCATCTTTTAAGTACCTATCGGTTTCTAGTATAGAATGACACCGTTTCCTTCGTAGATGTTGTAAGGCGACTAAGGAAATCGATTTAGGTATGCTTTAAGCGACAGTTTTGTACCTATTACATACATACATATTCTCACGCCTGTATCCCCAAGAGGGGTAGGCAGAGCACATGAATTCAAAAATCCACCACCTTTAACAATTTCAGGGTAATCAGATTGTTAGATGGTACCTACCTATTACAACCTAAAAATTTGGTAGAAGTGGCTGCGGAACGGGAACAGCCGTGGTTTTGTTTGTGTAATGTTTCGTGTGCTCTGCCTACCCCATTTGAGAATACGGACGTGATGTATGTATGTATGTATGTAACATAGTTTTCCCTCATAGAGTACTCCCATGTCACTGTGAGGTTGACTAATGACTATAACCTAATTCTAAGTAGGGTAACGGCACCAGTTATGGACGGTTTAAGCTGACAAGCACCAGTGATGGACACTTCATTCATAATTTAAAGACCATAGAGTTGTGAATTGATTGTTGTAAAACAAATGACTTTTCCTTAGTGGGTAGTAAATAAGAGTCATTGTCCATTACTGGCTCTTTGTCCATTACTGGTGACTTTACCCTATTTATTCGTTGCGTGTGGAGTCGGGTTAAGAAAAAACACTTCATTTCTTCCATGGATATCGCAGGCGACAATGGAAAGGTTAAGGTCTATTTTAGGCGACAGGCTATCAACCTGTCACAATGCCTGCCATCTTAAAACCTAAAAAATGCTTAAAGTGGCTTTTTTGGTAAACTAACGGACTAAATACCTATTTAAAAAGAGTAATTTCTTCAATTAACATAACTTTTCACGAGACTTGCCTGGCCTTTTGAAAAATATATTGACGTGTAAAAGTGCTCTTTGGAGCCTATTTGTATAAATAAAGTTTTGAATTTTCATTTATTGCCAAATTACATCAAATTAAGTTTAGCAGTTAACCGTACAAAGGTAAATTCTTATTCATTCAACGGAGATTTGCTCCATTTGGAACATTATTTTACATACAGTCATCATGACGAGAAACAGTATAACGCTTACGCAAATTTAAAGCCACGTACGTTTCATAAGCGGTAGCGGGGCGGGGGATTAGAGTGTTCTAACTCTTATGAAAGAGGCCCATGTCGTTTTTTTTATCTTTCTTAGCCATACAAAACAAATATCTGCGTTCGATTAACAACTTTATGTTAAACTAGCTGTGCCCGCGACTCCGTCCGCGTGGAGTAGTGACTAATTTCCCCCGTTTTCCCCGCATTTTAATGTTTTTTAGCTTCTATTAGTCGCACCGTGATTTTATATAGTTTAAAGCCTTCCTCGATAAATGGTCTATACAACTTCGGACCAGTAGTTCCTGAGATTAGCGCGTTCAAACAAACAAACAAACAAAGTATAGTATAGAAGATAAAAGTTTAAACTTTCGTGATTCTCATTCATATCGCGCTTGAATTTAGTCTATTCGTGACCACAGTCGCTGTATCGCGGCCGAAACGTCGAGAGGTAATTAAATTCAACCGTGATGACTTCTCGCGTACATATAAACATTTTAAGTTACTGTTTACACTAGCCAATATAATTATATCCAGCCTTCTACAAGCACAGAATAAGTAATAGACTAATAGAGTATACCACGTACAGAAGCTCCACGCCCGAACACGTCTAGGCGTAAAAATATTGCCGTCGCTTTCCCCCGTTACCTTGTAGACAAGGAGTTCCCAACCAGGGGGGCGCGCCCCCCCTTGTGGGGCGTAGGGCAATCTCAAGGGGGGCGCGAGACGATTGTGTTTTCAATAGAAAATATATTTGAATGTACACAAAGTACACAAAATAAAAATGTTGCTAACAGTAAAAAAATATTAGGGGGAGGAGGGCATGAAATTATTATTTGTAATCCGGGGAGGCTTGATGAAAAAAAGGTTGGGAACCAATGTCATAGACCTTTCACAAGGCCTCCCCTGCACAAGTTGTAAAATCCGCTGCCGCTTCCTCTATCAGTGCGCGCACAGCGTTAACCCACAAACTTACGCAAGTTTAAATTACAATTCACAACTAAACCCTTACTGTTTAGGGCTTACGTGACAGTTCTAGATTTATCTGACCAATTTGGGTTTATCTCTTGACCTATGGTCTAACTCACAATCAGTGTGAAATACGTTCTATTCTGCTTTTAGTCTCAAGAATGACGCTAAATGTTGGTTAACCTGAGGTTAAAGTGTGTCACACACTAAGAAGATACAATAATATTTTATCTGCGTATAAATGCCATCCTTCCATATGTCGGTGCCAACTTGACGGTAAAACATACGTTATCTGCGCTGTGTGTTAGCTCATTGAATCGTATAGGGAGCGATATTGACAGATATCCGTTAAGATACAGATATCGTATCTGCTTAGTGTGTGACACGCTTAAAACACGGTTTAACTGTTCTGCGTTACGAGCTAGTTGATGTTTTTAACCCTGAATTCCTTCTTCTAAAAGGCTTGATAGACGTACAAGCAAGTACGCGTAAAGTCGAGTTCATAAATATATGAGCAGACAAATGCCAAATTTGTAAACTTTTGCACCTTATTGTCAATGTCATAAGGGTGTACAGATATTTTTGAAGCCTCAGCTTTGCTCATATATTAATGAACTCGACTGTACTTATGGCTCGACGACCTTTTTCGACTGTGTGTCACCGTACTCCGTACAAGTAGGCGTACTTTAAAACCGCCGCACAGAATCGTCGACGATCCACCGGTTTGAAACCGCGTACTTATGAGTAAGCTTTCACGTGTGTCACCGCCGTCGCAAACTTAAAAACCGCGGACTTAAAGTCCGTACATCCATCAGGCCCTTTAGGCCTCTGATTTTTGCTGGTGACTTTATGTACGATTATGTAGTAAACAATAGTTACTTACTTGCAGAAATATTCGCCTCTCGGTGTGGACACGCAGGTTCCACCATTCTTGCAAGGTGATGGAGAACAAGAGACGAAGCCTGCGGACAAACAAACAAACATGTCAGTATTGGTTTGACAGAAGAGAGCGCCTTGTTCGCTATAACACGCCTCATAGTTTTATACAATGCAATCGATGGTTTATTAGCTCTTCTAGGGTGGTTTCACAGCTGTCCGGGAGACCCGTACGGGCTGTTGCTACGGGCGCCCGGAGCGGGAGCACGACTGAGGAACTAGAGCAGTGATTCCCAAAGTGGTCCAGGTGGACCCCCAGGGGTCCATGGGAGACTCGATGGGGGTCCACGTTTGAGTCCGTAAAAATAAGTCTATTAACACATTCACGACCACGCCTAAAATCAAAACATTTGCGCGGAACCGAGTAGTCTATAGCCAGTACAAAATGAACCCGGCTCCCGGGTTCTCGGTATCTGGCGAATGTTTTGAAGAAACCGGGAGCCGGGTCCTTGGTTCTGAATGTGTTAAGGAATTTGGTGCAAATGTAGGAGCAGGGGGTCCACCAAACTACATAAAACTTTGAAAGGGGTTTATGAGTAAAAAACCTACCCTACCCTAAACTCTTATGTGATTAAATAATTCCGTTTTGTAAGCTCAGTTTATTTCTTACTTAATTACTCGAGACCTTTTCGCCTAGGTGTTCTGCCTATTTAATTTGGGATTTGCTTATCTATGTAGCTAAACTAACGTCGCCTATGCACCATAAGCAGTTTCATACAACAGTGGCGGGGCGGTCGGCCCCCTCAAGGGGAGTTGACCACCCGAGAGTTAAAAACTGCATACGCGCTGTTTTCAGTGTATATGTATGACTTTACAAGCCCACAAGGAATTGTTTTGACACGTACACGGAAATGAAACTTTGTTTATGATTTAAATGATGCAGCATCAAAGTGCATACTTAGAATCAAATAAAATAAACATAGTGGTTCACACGACGCGGTCAGTGGCCGAGCGAGATCATATGTCATTGCTTAGTTAGGATTTTCTTATCTCTTCGCAGTCTTTAACCCGTGGACCGCGGCCCTTGATTTGGAGCTTCGTAGCCAAATTGCAAAATGGAACCCTTATATGTCCGGCTGTATGTCACAGCCACTTTTTTTAGATAGTGTAAGAGGTATACTGTTGGAACTTCGTAAGTAGATGTAATCTGTGAAACGCGTTAAGATTATGTCACAATAATAGAAAAAAAATGTAAATTTTTGGGGTTCCCCATACTTAGAATTGAAACTCGATTTTTTTTCATCAACCTATACATAAGGGTGAGGTAACTATGGGTAGGTCTTCAAAAATGATATATTATTGTTGAGGTTTGTAATACAATCCTTTTCTAAGAGCTAATTTTTCAATCACCAGATAAAACATATCTGTCCGATAAATGTTGGCTGTCACTTTTCTTTTATATGACGCGTAAAAAGGATAGCAATAATTTTAACTGGCAGATAAATTTATCTGGTGATTGAAAAATCGGCCCTAAACTAAATAGTTTGCGCGAAACACACTATCAAACAAGAAAAATGTGTGACCCCCTCTAACTTTAAAATAAGGGACTGGTAATTAAAAGAACATACACACATACACACATACATATCCTCACGCCTGTATTCCCAAGAGGGGTAGGCAGAGCACATAAATTCAAAAATCCAGTGCCACGTTTAGCAATTTCAGGGTAACCAGATGGTTAAACGTGAATTAAAAGAAATGTGATGCAAATACCATTTCTGATAAGTATGGTACATTTCTTGTAATTTGTGTGATTCAACTTGTGTGCAATAGGTATTTCAAATGAGAGTAGATTTAAGTGGTGGCCAGTTCGCGCAACGTTTTTCCAGGAAAAAGCGACTCCTTCCACTTAAGATCGATTAAGTTTATGCCCGATCGAAACGCATTAGAGTTTTTCGCTACTCGATACTAGATGGCGCTCACCCTGTGCCAAACACACGGTATACATTCACAGTGCTAGATTGTACTTTGGCTTCTTTGCGATCATACATTACCTTGACGTATTCCTATCAGATGCCATCAATCCGTCAGAGACGGGACCACCCGAAATCAGATATCGAAAGATATCGCTTTGCATTTCAGTATTTAAATAAAACTTTTTTAACGTTGGTCTGTCGTCATCTCGTTACATCCATCAGGTCTGTATTCCAATGGGGTAGGCAGAGCACACGGAATGACACGACAAAACCATAATTATGTCAAATTACTTTTAGCGTAAGTTTAGGTTGTAACATTGATTCCCCATGCCCGGGTGAATGCGCAATGCATTTCCTCTTCGACAAAAAAAAACAGGTTGTAACATTGATGAAAGAGGTGTAATAGTGACAGATTGCTAGCCTATCGCCTAAAGCAAAAGTTCCTAAATTTGTTTACTCGTAGACCCCTTCCAAACTTTTATTTCGGTGGCCTCTGCTGCTACATTTGTACCAAATTCCTAAGTATGCCAATTTTTCCCAGCACCAGCGTGGACCCCCGTCGCATCTCCCGTGGACCCCTGGGGGTCCACCTGGACCACTTTGGGAATCACTGGCCTAAAGCATGCCTTAACTTTCCTTAGTCACCTCACAACATCAAAGGATGAAAACATGAGCCTATTACTGAGACTTAGCCAGTAGGCTTAGCACTGCAACAGGCTCTAGTCGTGCGCGGGAAAGTCTACCCGTCATATTCTGACGTCTCTAATTAGACAGTGACAGGTATAGTCTATCTCGCGCGTATCTCTACTCGCGCCTTGCTGTGCTAACTCGGCTGCCTAGAACCTCAACTAAGTGCGGGCGTGAGTGCTCTTGGCTATCTATGAGACCCTGGTACCTCAATCGCAAGTCCACGATTTTAAAGACACTGAAGTCGCGTCGCGCGCGAGATAGATAGTCTACACCCGTCATATTCTGACGTCTCTAATTAGACAGTGACAGGTATAGTCTATCTCGCGCGTATCTCTACTCGCGCCTTGTTGTGCTAAGCCTATAGGCTGTATCTCACGAACCGTGCTAGCTACACTGTTGAAAGTTTCACAGATTATGTACCTATTTCTATTGCCGGTACAACAAATACTAAAATTAAATTAAAAAAGGTAAAAGTACCAATGCTTGCACCAATGCAATCGACGGCCGGATAGCCCAGCGGTTAGAGAACCTGACTGTGAAACTTGAGGTCCCGGGTTCGATACCCGGTCGGGGCAGATGTTTGTATGATGAATACGAATGTTTGCTTTCGAGTCTTGGATGTTTATCCGTTGTCTAGTACCCATAACACAGGCATTAAATTGCCTACTTTGGGACTAGGTGATTGGTGTAAAAATTTGTCTAGTGATATTTATTTAATGCTGGACACCTCAACGCCCAATAGATGGCACATAAGGTTGGAAGTGCCAAGCATTGGGTCAGTGTAAACAGGGACGTTTACCTTAATATTACTCCGCCCACGTGGCAAAAAAACCGCAACATATCAATCAGAGTGACACATACAGCAACCAATATTTGTATCAGAATTCTGAATAAAAATATTTTTAAAACGACATAATATATGTTATCTCGGCCGTTATCGTCCAAATAATACTTGTCCCAATTGCCTGTGGGAACCTTACATTTGACATTTGTCAACAACGATAAGGACCGTAGGCATGTTTGGTTTCCTTATTTGATTATTGTCAAATTTGTCTAAGTACTTTAAAATTTACCGCAGGGTTAGGGTAACATTCAATTTCTTCCGTGGATGTAAGCGACTAATGAAATTAAGGTGCATTCTAAGCAAAGGCTAGCAACCAAAAAATATGCTGATACGTTATGGTATCGACCAAGAAAGTGGCAAAAGTTTCTGTGAGATCAAAATTATCACAAGGTTGACATTGTCACTGTCATGATATTATGGTGAGGGTAAATCGACCTTGTTGTTTCATGAGGTTCGAATGAATATCGATCTTGAGGGGGTAGACCAATTTCTTGGTCGACTGTACCTACTTTTTAGGATTAAAGTTAACAGTGACAGGTTGCTAGCCTGTCCCTATTAGTCGCATCTGACGACGCCCACGGATGAAATGGAGATGTTTTATTAATCCCGACACCACACGGAGAAAATTCAGAAAATGTGAAATAAAATAACCAAGTGTTACAGATGTAGTGAGAAACTATTTTCCTTCGGGAAAACTCGGATCTTTATCGGAATACGATGACATCCGAACTGTCAATGAATGATCGTATTAAATCAGTGACATTCTCATATCCATTAATTTGGAACTTTATTGTTTAGTGTCAAATGTCAAAATGAATAATGTGATTGTATAATATAGAGATGTTACAACCACTTCCTGTAACTTTGAAAATATCAACTCAGTTTTATTGTCACTAAGTAAATCAAACATTATCTCCACTTTAAAACATTAATTAAAAGGACAACCGTTTTCGAGGTTTTAGCATGGCTATACAACGTTTTTATAAGTAATTTGAAAATAATGATACCATAGCGAATATTTGGATTGCGTATTATCCACTCTATATATATATATTGGTCTGCGGATGCGACTTACCCCTACGGCTTTAAGATGGGTACTGAAGCTATTTGAGAGAGTACGATAAATACGAACTTTTCCGAATAATTACGAAGGAAAATAGTTTCTCACTACATCTGTACTTAGTAACCATAGACTAAAGATTTAGTATTTTTAAGAGTATATTTAAAACTACTAAGATTGTTTACAGTTTTTAAGACCCAAACAAATCAGGTGTATAGGGATGTCACGAATATTTTAAGCCAAAATTTAATTAGTATTGAAACTTTAGGGACTTGGGGACCAGGGGCCCATTAATTGTTAAGGGCTATAGCATCCAAGCTCGTGAGTACGTCAGGGGACCAGAGGGCAGGCTCGTTCTTTGCCCAGAGGATTGGCATCGCCTTTCAACGTGGCAATGCTGCCAGTCTTCTGGGCACCCTGCCGCCTGGCAGCGATTTGGGACAACTTTTTTATTTATAGATAGTTGTATTTTTTAGTTTGTAATAGTTTGTATTTATTTTTGTGTGTTAATAAATTAATTTCTGCAGGTTGTAAGAGGTTATGAATTTATTCATTATTTTGTTACTTTGTATATTTTTCGCAAAAATTACTATCTAGTTCATCTTGAAAACTATTTTAGGGTTCCGTACCCAAAGGGTTAATACGGGACCCTATTACTGAGACGTCGCTGTCCGTCCGTTTGTCACCAGGCTGTATCTCAAGAACGGTGACAGTTAGACAGTTGAAATTTTCACATATGATGTGTTTCTATTGCCGCTATAACAACAAATACTAAAATTAGAACAAAATAAATGGAATCTTGATTCTTTTGATGTTATTGTGTCTACATAAATAGCGGTAAAACGCACACTTGAAACATTCACAGACATACTTGCACTTCTAATTCAAAACATAATATAATAAAATGAAAATAAAATAAAAATTTAAGGGGTAGCGCAGACGACTGACTTTTTGTGCGATCGAGTCGGCCGCACAAAAAGTCTGCGTGGACTGTATGCGCCGGACTTTTTGTGCGTTACTGCATATAATTTCATAAGTTCACTAGACTAAAAAGTCCGTCGCGGATAGTCTGTCGTCTGCGCAGGCTCTCATCCAAAAAAACGTGATTCCTTAGCCGTTTTTGGCATTGAACCCTTCGTGCGTCTCACAAACGTCTAGTGTTATTCTTTATAAAGTGATTTGCCCGCGGCTCCGCTCGCGTTAAGAAGTATTTTAGGGAAGTGGGGGGGTTATGAAGAGATAAAAAGTAGCCTATGTCACTCTTCGTCCTTTTGACTATCTCCACCCAAAAAATCACGTCAATCCGTCGCCCCGTTTAGCCGTGAAAGACAAACAAACAAACACACTTTCCCATTTATAATATTAGTATGGATTAGTGCCAACCCTAGCGAATAGTAGGCGAAAACGTTATTTTTGTCGCGCGATATCAACTTGTTCTCACGCTTACTATCTGCCGTTTCCGTACGGACCGATTTGAATTTAATTATTAGTCATTTGTAGGCATTGGTTGGGTTTACCGAGCGGCGGCGAGTGCCGATAACACGTACCGTAGGATTTGGGACCAATCTGGAGGTCTTAACCTCTTAAAATGTTGTTAATTAAATGTAATTACGTATACAATCACGCCCGTGTTCCCAAATGAGGAAGGAAGTATGATAATTTCACGCTTCAATGGGAAAGGTATAAGTGACAAATTGCTAGCCTGTCGCCTAAAGCCTTATCTCTACTTATTTGCCTTTCACGACATCCACGGAAGAAATGGTGAGGTGTCATTCTATCCCGAGACCTCGCGGGAACTTTAAAGGCTTTATTAATCCTCAATTGAATTTCTGTATGGTGTCGGACACAATGCCTCACCATTTCTTCCTTGGATGTCATAGGGGTTTGGGTTGGCTATTTCCACTGTGAGTGCGTTAGGAGCTTAACCTTCTCTGTTCGTCTTTAAATTTAAAAATGGAACACCCCAAAATCATTCAAAATTCCGGCGTTCGCAACCTTTTTTTCATGGAATTAAATTAAAATTTAAAAATGAATTTGAATTTGGAACTTTGAGTTCTGCAATCGCTACATACAATCACTAGCCAGTACAGTCATTGTAAACCCATAGCAACACCGACCGCATTACTCCACGCAAATAAGAGCTTGAACCCGGTTTTTCGTAAAAAGTGGATACGACGCCTCACCCTATAAGGGAGCTCTCGCGAGATAAAAATCAAGAATAAAATCAGAAGTCCTTAGAACTGAGTGGAACGGGCCACTGCATCTTCTGAACAATAAATGCAATTTTCTTTTTTTTTATAACCTAACTTCAACAAAATAAACATTCATCCACAGACTTTACTAGAAACGATACCAAGACAAAAGAATAACTATTTAAAGTTTAAAAATGGATCAGTGATTCCCAAAGTGGTCCAGGTGGACCCCCAGGGGTCCATGGGAGACTCGGGGTCCACGTTGGAGTCGGCAAAAACAAGTATATTAATGAATTTGGTGCAAATGTAAGGAGCAGGGGGTCCACCGAACTACATAAAACTTTGGAAGGGGTATACACCCCTACTCATACGAGTAAAAGAGCTTGGGGACCTCTGAAATGGATGAAAGATGTATAGTAGTGACAGGTTGCTAGCCTGTCTAACAGGTTGCTAGCCTGTCGTCTATAGCTTCAAAAACACTGACAGCTGAAGCGGAGCGGTGGCGGGATTTTACGAACGAAACGCTTATTCCACGCGTTGTGCGCGCTCCTTAGTTTGATTTCAAATATTACAACCGATACCGTGACGCCACCGCAGGAAAAAACTGGATACCATACGTAGAAAAAAAATGAAGCCGATATTTTAGCCTCTATAATAATTTACTTTTTAAGTAAACATGAAACTTCATAATACGCAGCAAACTTACTGCATGTTACTAAAAACGTGTTTTATACAATCGTCGAATAAAACGTGGATAGATCGTTTTATGTCGTTGGCAGATAAAAGGTTATTTTACAATAATTTGTTTGGAATCTTAATTGCATAATGGCTCAGACTAGAGGTGTTAAAATAATATGACATAAAAACGATATAAATGCGAGTTTAAAGAACCTATTGCGAGAACTGGTTTCGTGCATATTTTAGTTTTTGTTTCTAGCGATGACGGTTTGACTTATTCATTGTTATAACATTCTAAAAGACGTCGACAAGGTGACAATTGTGTTTAAAAAAACTATATTCCACATTTGAATTTTATGTTCGACGATTCGTTACTTTAAATTAATTTCAATAAAAAAACATAATTCCACTAATAAGAGGATTCGAAGTTGAGTTTATAAGATTCAACTCATTAAAAAACTCACGAAACATTTTTTTTTTTAATTTTAGCACCTCAGACTCTTTACACCTGGCCAGCATTCAAACCACCGTTCGAAAGATCCTCTTTCAAATTCAGCCAAAAAATCGAACGCGGCATTCGAATTTGACATCGCTCTGTTACTTTATAAGTGGCCAGAATATTAAGCTAATTTCAAAAGCAGAATAAACTATCGTTGTTTTTAAGCCTTAAATTGCATTACGTAACATGAACCGAGATCACTATTGTGGTTGTTGACATGAAGTTATAACAACTTAGCTTAATAATAAAGGCTTGGGTAATAAATTTCGCAGCGTTAGACATTAGTAGCTCTGTATTCTACAAAAGGTGTTTTATTTTTATTTTTTGTCACAAAAACCGCTTGTTTTCTTCTTCTACGGACTCGAATGGCAAGCAATGTTTCCTATCAGCTATGCAGATGTAGTGACTTTTTTTTTAATAACTTTGAACTATGATATTTTGGTTAAGAAGCCCTATATTTTCTATAAGTACTTAGTTATATATACCCAGGGAGATTTTTTTCCAGTATTTCATCAGTGTTTAACATAAAATAATGCTAATAGCTGCGAAACATGACATAGGTATACATCGTACCCTATTTTTCAACTACGTTGTATAGCGTTTGGTGTGCTCTGCCTACCCCATTTGTGATGGGCGTGTATGCACCAGAAACCGGTATAACTGTATGTCGCGGGGAGCGTGGGTGTACCATTTACCGGTAATAGGTACCATCGTTAAACATTCTTAATTATCGTTGTTCAATTAACTCGGGCCTTTCGAGTTTATGACTCGTATTGATTGTTGGTAACTGTTATGGTTGTGTAAGAAGCTATTAAAATTAACCAACTTAGAATAGTTGAAAACCCCCCGCCATTTTGTAGTGGCCATATTGTATTTGAAATTTATTGTACAGTATTCTACTAATAAGCCCTTCAATTTGATGCCCATGTTGAGGGAGTTGTGGCAAAATAAATCCGCCATTTTGTGGCGGCGGCCATCTTAGATCGATTTCCATCAATAGCTAAGAACATTCCCGACTAATTCACCTGTCAAACAAAAAAAAATCAAAATCAGTTCATTCGTTTTGCGGCTATGATGCCTTTAAGAGGCAACTAAGGAGAAAGGTTGATGTCTCTCTACCTAATTTTGTTAAAAGTGGCTACGAACCGCGAAATAATGATCGTTTCGTGTGGTTTGCCTACGCCATTTGGGAACACAAGCGTGATGTATGTATCTATGTATGTAAAAAAAAAAGAAAAAAAAAAGTAGTAACAATACTCATCTCATCTAATATCTCCTTGATGCTTTCTAAAGCAAACCGTTTTTAAGGTCCCCACTACGGCCACTATAATTTAATAGTATAGTGAGCGGATACCGAAGTAGACCGGCTTCCGCTATTACGTTGATTCGCGCTAAGGCCCCTGCCCCGCATCGCGTTTATAGGGTCAAATGGTGAATTGTGTTCGTCATTGGATTTGGATCCATTGGTATCACGATTTGATAGCCAACAAAATTTTACTGAGGAAAAAAGAAACTTGCGAAATGTGTTCATTTTGTGCAGCTCTTGCAAAATGTGATCCGTTATCACACATCATTAACAAAGACGTGAAACGTTAAGACGTTTATTCCTGCCAACTCAAAACCTAAATAAAAATATGCTAGAAGTGGCCATGAAACGTGAAATCGTCCAGGTTTTAGCTATGTAGCGTTTCGTATGCTATCTACCCCGTTTGGGATTACAGGCGTGATGTATGTTTTAATTAAGAGCACCTTTCAAGTCAGACCATCCGTTGAAGAGTCCCGGCTGGGCCACCAGAGGTCTTCTACCAGATTATGCAACGTCATCCGATTTACACGAGTTTACAAAGTTTAAGCTCAATCAGGAACCGGGGAGTGGATCGAATTTAGCGAGATTCGATTACAGTGAGAGAAAACTAAATAAAAGCTTGTAAATAAATGGCGGTATGTATTAATTTAAGTGCGACCCCGAAGATTTAAACTAAAAGAAATCACATTTTAAAAACTTAGTGTGTTTTGGCTAAAATTTGAATTACATGACGTCAAAAAGAAATAACAAAAAACGGTACGTAAGCCTATAATAATTAAAAAAAAATCAACACAGCATAACCTAGTGGGGGCGATTACTACTAATTCTAGCCTTAACCATCACCAGAAATCCACTCAAAATTTTTTGACTGAAAATACAATTCCCTAGTTCTCAACAGACTTTAGGAACACCATTCTCTTCCCACTGAACGAAGGTCGGTGACCTAGAAAGTGCAGTTAAAAAGAAGTCTGTCATCCTCATCATAGGAGTTTCCCAGGGGGGACCTACGGAGTCTTTTCACTATACTGTGGAGCAAAGATTTGACACTCATCAGTTGATTAATGACCGAAAGCCACGGGAAAGTGGGCTCTATGCCGCCGTGTTAATGACGTGGGGAATATGAGAATCGGTAGAAAAAGATTCATTAAGGAAAATCGATGTTGGAAGGCCGGTGTGGCCCAAAGTGCAAGAAAAGCGCGGTGTTTTGTAAAAGTAACAAAAATCTCGCCGTGTGGTGTCGGGATAGAATAACACTCCGTTTCTTCCGTGATGTCGAAGGCGACTAAGGAGGTTAAGGTATGATTTAGGCGACAGGCTAGCAACCTGTCACTATTATACCTGCCTACAACCTAAAACATATGCAAGAAATGGCCACAAGACGTCAAAAAGTCTTGGTTTGGTCTCTGTAGCACTTCGTGTGCTCTGCCTACCCCATTTGGAAATACAAACCTGATGCATGTATGTGTTGCGTCACCATTATTCCTCTTACAACAGTTTAAATGCAAAAATAAAGACACTAAAAAAAATAGATTTAGTGTTATCTTATGTCAACATTCGTATGCTCAGCCAATCCTTGTTTAGGAAAATAGGTGTGATTGTATGTACAGTCACGAACCGGGATTGTTGAGCCACTTGCCACTGTTCGCAATTTAGACGTGTAATCAATGACCGGTGTGACCGACTAGATGTCAGCTATTGGATTAGTATTACACGGCCAAGTTACAAACATAGGTAAGTGGCTCAACAATCCCTGTTCGCGATGGTACGTAGCATGTAAATCAATTAAAATAAAGGAGACATCAAAGCAGCAGTTTACCACCTGTTGCAATATTCTACTGCCGAGCGTGCCGAAAGTAGAGTTGCCACGAATAGTGATTTGGCCGAATACCGAATATTCGGCAAAGCTGTCGGCCGAAGCGCCGAATATTCGGCCACCGAATATTCGGCACAAAGTTACATGCTTGCAGAGCTCGTAAAGGATAATACGACAACTCGCGACATGTCTGCCTCGTGCGCGGACGGCCATCAGACTTTTTGTTTCAATTGCGAGTAAGTCACGTCACGGCACGCTGTTATCATATACTATGAAAAGCGTAATCGTTTGCAAAATCAGATGTTGAAAAGCTTGTTTTTATTCATCATAATTTACCACTGATAAATTTCAGTTATTAAAGTATTGTAATTTGGTATTAGATATAAATCTCATGTAGAGTGGTGTAATTTTTGTCTATAATTTGGTATTCGGTATTCGGCCGAATAGTGCGTATTATTCGGCCGAATACCGAATACTAAGAAAAGTGGCCGAATAGGCCGAATACCGAATAGTGGCCGAATATTCGTGGCATCTCTAGCCGAAAGCCTTGCCGCTCCCGCATCGGCTTATACAGCCATGAGAAGAAGTGCCTATCAGACACTACTTAAAGCGTCTGTTACAGACGAACGAGGCCATTGATGAGCATGTAAATATAACTGTTAAGGAAGCTGGCAGCCTCCTGTGACTTGCCCCACACCACAATACCCATAGAAACGATTACGAGTACTGTTACGTCATAAAAAGTACAGTTATAAGTTACAACTAATATGAGAATGCGATTTGTGGGGTCAGGAAAAGTAAGCTTATATTTAAACTACTATTATACATAGGTAGGTATACTATTATACATATTTTCCGTGTGGTGCCGGGTTAGAATAGCACCTCCCCCTTTCTTCCCGTGGGTGTCGTAAGAGTCGACTCTGGGAATGGGTTAGTGTATTGTGGGCGATGGGCTAGCAACCTGTCACTACAATATCACGTTTAACCATCTGGTTACCCTGAAATTGATAATGGCACTGGATTTTTGAATCCATGTGCTCTCCCTACCCCTCTTGGGAATACAGGCGTGAGAATATGTATGTATGTACATAGGTATGTATACATATAACAGTCAACTACCGAATTAGGGCGAAGTAATTGAATGACATCCAAGAAAAATAGTGGTAAGAGGCAAGTAAAGAAATAAATCTAAGTACTCCCTCTTTTACCTAGCTTAAAACTTTAAAATATGTATGCTAAAAATTATGAAACATGAATTAGTCATGATTAGCATCTCCTGCAACTGGATAGGACTAAAAAATATTATACAGATATTTTTTACCGTGAGGTGTCGGGTTTAGAATAGCACCTCTCCATTTCTCCCATGGATGTCGTAAGAGGCGACTAAGGACATGGGGTTAGGGTATGCTTTAGGCGACAGGCTGGCAACCTGTCACTATTGTACCTGCCACCTCAAAACCTAAATAATACTATGCTAGAAGTGGCCACAAAAAGTGAAATAGTCATTGTTTTATCTATGTAGCGTTTTGTGTGCTCTGCCTACCCCGTTTGGGAATACAGGCGTGATTGTATGTATGTATTTTTTTTTTATTCGTCAAGCAAGAAGCGACGAGGACACAGTCAGACGACACACAGTCACTAAGTGGCACAATTTTTACCACGGCGCCATCAAGCCCCTACTCCGAAAGTTTGATGATCTACCTCTGTCGATGTTGAATTATCTGACGAACCAAATAACACTACTCTCATTTTTTTCCGTGATCTAACTAACGGAATAGGGCAAATATTCGGGCGTTTCAACCGCTGTCATTATTCCCAACACTTTTTTTTGTCAGATACTGTTGGAAATGTGTATCATAATAGTCTAGTGTATCGTTTCTTAACCTCGGGTCGCGACCCAAATTTGGGTCGCGGGCCATATCGAGATGGATCGCAGGACCCGCGGGACTTTTTGAAAAACAAACTGCAATCATTGCATTTCATTTGTTGTTGATGGTTGATTGGGTCGCGAGCGTCTAATATTTTTGGAATTTTGGGTCGCCAGGCAAAAAGGTTAAGAACCGCTGGTCTAGTGTGTATCTATTTGCCAGACATAGACACTATATGACCCACTTTATATACCAATTTCTAAATAAATCTAATAAAAAAAGTGTTGAAAATAATGACAGCGGTTCAAACGCCCAAATATTTACCCAATAATTAGAATGATACATTTTAACCCTGTCATCATCACTTTTAAGCAAGTCTCGTGAACAGTCACCACGAGAGGGCGCGAGTAAAGATACGCGCGAGACCGACTATACCTGTCACTGTCTAACTAGAGACGTCAGAAAGTGACAGGTAGACTATCCCGCGCGCGAGACGACATGTTACAGTTAGCCTACAGGGATGGCGAACCAATGGCACGCGTGCCAACCTTGGCACGCAGCAAAATAGTTCAGGCACGCCAAATGACAGACGAATCTATCCAGACAAATAATTGTAGTTTTTAATAAATATGTAGTATGACTTGATATCATTTTAATTTTGTTCTAGAATATTTATAAGCATAAATTATTTGACGGCACGTTACAGCTATGACACCATTTGTCTCATAAAAAATGGCACTTGAATCACAAAAGGTTCGCCATCCCTGGGTAACAGGAAAGTTTTATCACAAAATTATCGTAAAATTGTCCAATGATGTTTAAAAAAAAAACACGACAGAGTCCTATTAAGCGTTATAACAGTATACAAATCTATTTTAAGTCGCAGAGCTCAAACCGAGGTTTTATATCAGGTTCGGAGCTAAATTGAGTAAGTTGTCAAACCAGTTTCCTTTTGGCTCGCGGTCTGGTTCTCACACATTCGCGCTTTAAATGTAACGTTTGAAGGAAACTTATTTTTCGAGATCTGTGCTTCTGGTGACTTCGTATCGTTTATTTCTTAATTGAACTGATTGGCAGCGCCTCTAGCGGTGTGGGCCGCAAACACCGACTCAGAAACCGGCCACGTGCGTATCGGACTCGCGCTAGGGTTTTGTAGCAAAATCGTCAAAAAATCACGATTGTTGTACGGGAGCCCCCATTTTTAGTATTTGTTGTTGTAGTGGCAATAGAAATATATAATCTGTGAAAATGTCAACAGTCTAGCTAGCACGGTTCGTCAGATACAGCGTGGCGACAGACACAGCGAGGTCTCAGTAACAGGGTCTACTTTTCACCCCTTGGGTACGGAATCCTAATAAAGGCATACTTTACAAGTAAGCCTTAGCTTGAAACTGGTGTCTACAGCCTGGTGTTCAACTTCAACGGCGAATTGAAAGTTCAGACAAGATTTCGATGTACATAGTTTAAAGCTTTAATGTACTTAAAATCCGTTAGATGTCACTAGTAAGACGCCATATAAATCCTGAATCGCGCTGTTGAGATTTTTTTACGGGTGTATAAATAGGCTAAGTTTATTGAAGAAATTGTTGTTCCTTGAGCAGCTTGAGCTACCGTTAATACACATCGGTGCGGTCGACGGAACACCTGGTGATAGACGTGAGTCTCGGTAACAGGGTCTCATTTCCACCCTTTGGGTACGAAACCGAAAGGCATACTTGAAGTAATCTCCAGCTTCACTGGTGCCTAGTATTCGAGTCCTCACAGATTCCCATAGCCCGCCATAAAAAGGCGGAGAGAGCGTCATTTCGACAGCCATTGTTCACGACGTATTAACGAATCGTCCAATCCGTCATCGGACAATAGCGCGATGTTCTTTTGTCGCACTCATGCGCACCGATGTTAATAAAGGTATGGGAACTTGGGAACGTTAGGACTGGCAAGGCACATTGTCAGCGTAATAGGTAGGTAATAACTGTATCTATCCATTCAGGATAACATGACTTAACGGTCAAATCCTTACATTTTTAGGTATACCCGAGGCGTCACTGCAAATGGTGACACCGTTTGTTTTGAGAACATTATAAAAATGGAATAATGATCCGGTTTGCCTTTGGATTTCTTAAACACCATTTAAAAATTCCGTTAAAGGTCTAAAGCTATGTCCACACCAGTGCGCTTTCGCGTTCACCTTGCGTCTTCCTCTGAATCCTCTGACGCATGCCCGTGCAACCACCAACCACAGCGAATGCCGCCAGCGCGTCTTCATTGAGGATCTAGATCCATCCTCAATCTCTGAAACTAGTTTCAGCGCATGCGCTGTGGTTGCACGGGCATGCGCCAGAGGAAGACGCAAGGTGAACGTGAAAGCGCACTGGTGTGGACATAGCTATATGTTATCCTGAATGGGCCATAGTGTATTCTGACAAGGCGTCTCGATCTGTCCCGGGTGCTACGGGCAGCGCCCCCAGCGGTGTGTACCGTCAACTATCTAACCTCTTTCACACGCGGAAGCGTGTTGTTGAAGTCCAACACAAGGATTACAGGTTTATTTCACACACATCACGCCTGTATTCCCAAATGGGGTAGGCAGAGCGCATGAAGCGCTGTAGACGAAACCATGATTAGATGATGGCCACGACTAGTATTTTTAGGTTTGGAGTTGGTAGATATAAGTGACAAGTTGCCAGCCTGTCGCCTAAACATAGTCGCCTCTTACGACAACCACGGACAACTCTGCTTGTGACCATAGGAAGTCATCAACATGGTAATTGTCATGAGACGTAAGTGCACCAAAATACAAGTGCCATTTTTTTTTACGTGTCGGGTTTAGAATAACACCTCTGGGTTACATCCGGGCGTAAGAGGCGACTAAGGAAAAAGGTTTAGGTATGCTTTAGGCGACAGGCTAGCAACCCGTCACTAGGACTAGCAACCTGTCACTATTGTACAGTCACGAACAGGGATTAGTGAGCCACTTGCCACTGTTCGCAATTTAGACGTGTAATCAATGACCGATCTGACAGACTAGATGTCAGCTATTGGATTAGTATTACACGACCAAGTTACAAACATAGGCAAGTGGCTCAACAATCCCGGTTCGCGATGGTACCCGACGACTCATACATACATACATACATATCGTCACGCCTCTTTCCCACAGGGGTAGGCAGAGACTACTTTGTTCCACTCGCTACGATCCTGACATACCTCTTTTGCTTCATCCACATTCATCAATCTCCTCATACATGCTCGTCGGTTTCGGGTACTCTTGACCTGACCTGTTTCTAAAACGTCCGCGATTTGGTCACGGAACGTCCGTCTAGGTCTTCCCCTCCCACTGCACCCATCCACATTCCCCGTATAAATTTGTTTTGTCAGTCTTCTTTCATCCATCCTCTCTACATGACCAAACCAGCTAAGCATACTTCTTTCTATCCTAGTCACTACATCTACTTTCACGCCAGCTCTTTCCCTTATCACACTATTTCGTATTCTGTCTTTCAGTGTTACACCTTCCATACTCCTTAACGCTCTCATTTCTACTGCATTCGACGACTCAGAACCTAAAAATAATGCTGGAAGTGGCCATGACACGTGAAATCATGGTTTTGTCTATGAGCGTCTTGCTCTGCCTACCCCATTTGGGAATACAGGCGTGATTTAAAGTATATTTTTTTTACTTTTAAAGGGACTTCGTTGACGTTAGTGGTTTATGTACATACTTGAGGCTCAGCAATGGTTTAAATAAAATATAGCTGTCTCTTTCAATTCCAAGTCGAGGCACGAAACAGCCTATCGACCGGATATTTCCAGACATTGTTAAGATAATGGAAGGCAATTTATATAATCTCGGGTACGGCCATTGAATAATTTAATACAGCAAAGTACGCAACAGGGGCTAACGGCAGAAGATTCCGATTATTATGTATGATTATTATTTTATGGTATATCAACGCATATAAACCAATGCCTGTGTAGTGCCAGGTTTGAATAACACTTCTCCACTTCTTACGTGAACTAAAGAAATAGGTTTACGTATGCTGTAGGCAACAGGCTAGAAACCTGTCACTATTTTACTTCTTCCATGTTTGCAAACCTAAAACTATGCCAGAAGTGGCCACAAAACGTGATACCTTAACTTTTCTCAACATATTCAGAAGCAATTAACAAAGAGCTTATGTTAATATCGATACTTTAACTGCTTTCTTTATTTCTTAAATAAATGACTTCTTTGGAACATGCGTAAGGCCTCGTTTTAAAAGAACATAGTTTCCGTGACAACGTTTGGCTGCAAAACGTCAGTCGTTGAAGCAAAGTCATTGCAACAATGTCCCATGAGATCGTAGTGTTTATTATGTCTATCGGATTGTTTAAAATGGAATCCATCCTGTAACTGTATCACACAACTGTTATCTTTACGCTTCAACCTCTGACGATTGTAAGGATTAAGTTCTACTACGGAGAGCGTTGCAGCGTCAAAACTTTAGTTCACGGCACAGAGAATAGATGGCGCTGGAATCACTAAAGGCGCTCATTGCTAGGGATGCAAACGATACATCGATGTTGAAACTTAAAACATCAACGATACTGTTTTATGAACGCTGTTTTCTAGCGCCATCTATCTTTTCCTGTGTATATTGGCAAGAAATGCTATGAAAATTGTTGTTTATGTTCGTTTGTTAATAAAATACGAAACTAGTCTCGTCTCGTCAAGGTTACTGATGACATTCGTCTCAACATAGCTAACGGGAAGCTTACGGTTCTTGTTCTCCTCGACTTTAGTAGTGCCTTTAATACTGTGGACTTTGATATCCTTTTGGGTATCCTTAATACTTTAAATATCTCCAATCCCGCTTTGTCGTGGTTTCGGTCGTATCTAACTGGTAGGCGCCAGCGGGTAAAATTGGAGGACGCATGTTCTAATTGGGACGACCTAACCGCTGGTGTCCCTCAGGGAGCTGTGCTCTCCCCTCTCCTTTTTTCCGTTTTTATAAATGGTATAACGGCGTCATTGCACTCCTCCTATCATCTCTACGCTGACGATCTTCAGATATACGCGGCAGCGCACGTTGACGATTTTCCTGACTTGATTGATCGTGTTAACACTGATTTGGAGGCCATACGGGACTGGGCGGCAAATTTCGGGTTAAAGGTGAATGCCAAGAAGTCGCAGGCGATAGTTGTTGGGAGTCCGTACTTCATCTCAAAGATGTCTGACCTGGTGGTGCCCGAATTAGTTTTTGACAATAATTGTATTCCTTTCTCAACTACGGTCAGAAATTTGGGCATCATTATGGATCAGACATTATCCTGGTCGGCTCATGTCTCGGAGGTCAGCCGAAAGCTTTTTGCTTCGATCCATTCCCTCAGACGCCTGCAAAACTTCCTCCCTGTTCACACCAAGATAGTTCTAGCACAATCTCTCCTTCTACCCCTTCTGGATTACGGTGATATTGCCTTTATCGACCTATCTGAGCAGCTACTCGATAAGCTTGAGCGACTCCAGAATGTTTGCATTCGCTACATATTTGGCTTGCGAAAATACGACCACGTGTCCGCTTTTCGCGCTCAGCTTAAATGGCTACCAATACGTAACCGTCGCAGCGTTCATGTCCTGTCGTTGCTTTTTAATGTTCTTTTTAAACCTCAATCCCCTTCCTACCTCGCCGAAAGATTTAGTTACTTGGCCTCCGGTTCTGGGAACCGACTACGGTCGAGTAGCAATCTTTCCCTCGCTTTCCCGATCTCCATATCCAAATCTTATTCCAATTCCTTTTCCTTTCTTGCTGTCAAATTGTGGAATCAGGTGCCAATTGACATTCGACAATCGCAGACTGTGGCAACTTTGAGAAGACGTTTGGAGGAGTATTGGCTTGACAAATCGTCATAAATTTTGGTTGTTATGTGTCCTATCTATTTATTGTATGTTATAATATTTTATTTATAATATGGGATGTTATGTATTAGTTTATAATAGTGATAGTTATTTGTTTGTATTGGGATGTATTGTTTATGTATGAGATATATTTATTTATAATTGTCTGTTTATATTAAGTAGTTTTAGGTTTAACCTCCTTTTTTTTGTTCTCTTATTTTGTTTGTATGTCTGCTCGTTCCATTTTTCCTGTCAGTCGCCCGAAGGTTAACTGGTAGAGATCCCCTCGGGGATAAGTTCGCCTTTGTACGTAAGTTACACTGTTGTTCTGTAATTTTATTCTATGTAATTGTTTTATGTGCAATAAAGAGTCATACAACAACAACAACTAGTGTATTTTACTCTTGAATAACTTATAATTTAAATAATGTCCTTTTTAATGCAGCGCGCAGCTCTCCTAACTGTCATACGATTAATAATGAATTGCAAGAAACTATTTTTATACGTTTTATAAAGCGAAAACTGTTTTTAACATCGATATAATATTTTCAAAACCTCTATTCTAATTACCGATGCTTTTATGAACGATCCTGCATCCCTACTCATTACCCAAGTGTGTGAACTTTGCAAAAAACATCGCCAGTTTCCGTTTCTAGTTATTGGTCGAAGGCTCGCAACAAACGTCCCGCGTCGGAAATAAGCTTTTAAAACAATTATTGGATATTTTAAAACAGTATAATTATTCGAAATTCGAAACGGCAAAATCAGAAATGTATTGGAGACATAAGTCTGTGAGACTTAAACGCGCTCTGGGAAACCGACTGACCTTCTAAGTACGGTTGTAATAACTACTATAATAAAACTGCGCGTGAAATACAAAGAAAACAGAGCCGCATGCTTACTGCGCAGCTTACCAATTGTCTGAATATAAGTTACATTAATAATACGAAATTATTAATTAATGGATCAATATAAAATCGAAAGTCGTCTTCGGGTCAATATCAGATTTCGTCCCAAATTTTCTAATTTCTTTGGCGCAATTTTTTTTTTTTCAATATTTGCATTAAATGAAATGACATACCTTGTAAACAACTGAATTTCTTATATAACTATGTTATTGTGCTGAAATTCAGTCGTTTACAAGGTATGTCATTTCATTTATTGAAAATATTGAAAAAAATATTGCGCCAAAGAAATTAGAAAATTTGTGGACGAAATCTGATATTGACCCCTTCACAGATGGGTATGATAGAAACTTATTTCAGTGTGGCAACCCGTTAAGATATATATACTACAAATAAAGAAAAAAATTTCATTTTCCAATAAAGTTACAAATAGGTCATCAAGAAAAAAAGACATTTATTGACAGAAATTCAACACAGATAAAACATTTTAGCCTTGATGAATAAATAATAACAACTACCGCCATCCATTGACAAATAGCAGTATTACACTCATTCCTAAAAAACTTTAGACTGAACGTTGCAATCTAGGCAGGTAAGGCCTATCGTAATTATTGGGACGATGGTCAAAGATAAATACGACGAAACTATCTGACCATCGACGATAGATCCACAAACTCTGAAAATCGAATTTTCTGACCTTAATTTAGTAGGTACTAGCTTTCCGCCTGCGGCTTCGCCCGCTTGGAACTCGGTTATATTGCGGTTTAAAGCCTGTGCTTCTTTCTTTAAGGAAACTTCTCGTTTCAAATGACACACAGCGCCATCGATCTATCATCTATCGATCGATATCGATCTATCATCGATTGATATCGATCTATCAAGCTAACTATGTTTTTGTTTTCCCTCGGGAACATCAATTTTTTCCAGGATAAAAAGTACCCTATTATTTAATCCGGACTTGTATCTTTATGTCTGCAAAATTTCAAAGCAATCGGTTCAGTAGTTACGGCGTGAAAGCGGAACAAACAAACAAACAAACAAACATACAAACAAACTCACTTTCTGACTTATAATATTAGTAAGGATTAGCTCAAAACGCGGCGTGTTTCTCAAATCAACGCAAGGTTATGTCGAATGATTGGACGACTAAATTACAAGCTATTATTTACGTACGTGGACCTTTTGGTGGTTACAAGGCGATTTGCTTGGCCAAAAAGTTTGACAAAGACTACAGCGCACCTTAAAAGACAATACATTTTTTTATGAATTAGGAAGTGATTTAAGTCTTTACTGTACAATTTAAGAAAATAGAGATAAGTCCCCAAATGAAAATTAAGTACCATCGCGAACAGGGATTGTTGAGCCACTTACCTGTGTTTGTAAGACTTTGTAACTTGGTCGTGTAATACTAATCCAATAGCTGACATCTAGTCGGTCACATCGGTCATTGATTACACGTCTAAATTACGAACAGTGGCAAGTGGCTCAACAATCCCGGTTCGTGACTGTACATAGGAGTTATCCCGAAATGGATCTCTGCCTAAAACAACAGACAATTTTTTTATCATCCATTACGATTGTGTTCTTGATTCTGAGCACTATATATATATTTTTTTTTAAATGTATAAAGTCCC
This sequence comes from Adoxophyes honmai, assembly GCA_005406045.1. Lineage (NCBI taxonomy): Eukaryota > Metazoa > Arthropoda > Insecta > Lepidoptera > Tortricidae > Adoxophyes > Adoxophyes honmai. The sequence continues at coordinate 61,410 of BHDV01002612.1, read as the reverse complement.
ATTGATACACACAAACATACGTCAGGCCTTTATTCCCAAATGGGGTAGGCAGAGCACTCGAAACGCTCCGTGGACAAAACCATAACAAAGCTGGTCTGTCGCCCTTCACACTTTAACCTAGCTCTTCCAATCATCAACATTTATTCACGTAAAAAATCCGTACCAATATATAAATCTGAAATTGTGTTTGTTTGTTTGTTTGTTTGTTTGTCCGTCTTTCACGGCTAAACGGAGCGATGGATTGACGTGATTTTTTAGGTAGAGAT
>BHDV01002612.1:25037-39344 GCA_005406045.1 Adoxophyes honmai | reverse complement strand
GTGTTAAAAATCTTTTTTATCATTGGTAGATCGAAGTTTCCCGCGTCACAAAACTCGTCTTCTGCGCAGGTATGTCCAGAGGAATTATTAGTTCGGTAATACTGTACCCGAAGTGTCTTTAAGCTACTTCCATATCAAAGTTTCTATTTCTAGCTCGGAGATTTCTAGTAATAGTTTACTTTATAATACAACTGACGATCGAAAGAAAAAATAAAACTAAGTATTTCAAATATGGAGCACGCGGGCGGCGCGAGCGAGACGCCGATGCGCAATTGTTTGTGGAGTTCGAGTTTGCCGCCATTTTTGCCGTTCTATGAACTGAGTACATATTCTTCAAAATTATTGTAATGTTAAAATTAGGCATTAAATACGGTATACGATATATAGTCCGTTGCGGAAGATCACTTTAGGCTCCGCAAGGCGAGACGTGAGCCAAGTGGCAAGGAGAGATTTACCAAGTTTATTTTTTTTAATTAAAGACTAAAATGACATTACCTGTGTTGCCTGTTCTTACAAATAAAAATCATTAATACATATTGTAAAAATTAAAAAACAGAACGCTGCCTATGTCATTCTACTAACTTAATAAGTAAGTTTTTTTTATGTTGAAGTTTGGAACGAAAAATATCGTTTTCAACCGCGTGGTACCAGAGAATAACACATCTCCATTTCTTCCGCGGATATAAGAGGCAACTAACTAGTTTTAGGTGACAGGCGCGCCTGTTTGGGAATACAGGCGTAACCTAACAATGACATATTCCTCCTGTTAGTCCGACATTCACGGGAGAAATGGAAGCGCAGCTCGAAAGTTAAAAATCATTTACTCGTGTCCACGTTACGGTTCCGAATGACAACGTCTTGGCCTCGGAACCGGTTCTGCGGCGGCGCAACCGGACTGTGTTGCCATAGTGTAAGCTGTTACCCCGCCCAATACACTTGAGAGCAAAATCAAAGTTTTATTTAGGCAAGTAAGGTAAGTACCACGCCACAACACCCAGTAGATGACACCTATCTGTCACCTGTCTTACTATGACATAAGGTTGCAAGTGCCAAGTATTGGGTCCATGTCGAGCACGGACGTTTACCTTAAGACGTTTCATTTCATTTTTCAAGTCATTTTTGAAAAGAATATGATTGCTATGCGAGATATATACTTGGCACAAAGATGTTTAAAGAAAGTTAATAAGCAGAAACTGCAGGAAGATAACCATTAAGGGATATTCCGCCATTAAGTGATACTTTACGTGGTATTTTTAGATATCTCCTACAATAAAGGGTATAAGTTACATAAGCAACGTAGACGCAAAAAAATGCAGTACTTCTTCATTCATACATACGCAACGTAGACGCAAATATCAAATAATTTCAAGTACTTTTTTAACCCTCGAAAAATCCTCCAAAGGTGCCTTAACCTCCCAATTTCACGGGGAATTCACAAAGCTAGCAACACTCGTCCTCTCGAAGCCAGAGGCGGGCAAACTCGCTAGACAACGCCCAAACCCGTGTACATCAAACTCGATTGTATTCCCATGCAAATAAAGCTTATTTTCGGCTGCGTGCTTCATGTTTATAGAATGCATATGTGCACACTGCGTTTGCTTTAATAATAAGAGTTGTCACGACTCTGGTTAGATATTAAATACAGCTTAGCGGTGGAAGTTTTGAGTCTAACTTACACTTAACCTAAGATTACATACATACATGCATTACATGCATACGAAACGTGACAGAAAAACCATGGGGTGCACCGCAGACGACCGACTTTTTATGCGATCGAGTCCGCGGCGCACAAAAAGTCTGCATGGATTGTAGGCATTGTGCGCCGGACTTTTTGCGCGTCCTGTGCGTTACTCCATATAATTGCATAGATTCTGTTTTCACAGTCTAAAAAAATAGAATCTACATACATACATATTCTCACGCCTGTATTCCCAAAAGGGGTAGGCAGAGCACATGAATTCAAAAATCCAGTGCCACGTTTAGCAATTTCAGGGTAATTAGATGGTTAAACGTGATATCGCAGTGACAGGTTGCTAGCCCATCGCCCACAATACACTAACCCTTTCCCAGAGTCGACTCTTACGACACCCACGGGAAGAAAGGGGGAGGTGCTATTCTAACCCGGCACCACACGGGGAAAAAAATAAAAAATAAAAATAAATAATAATAAAAAAAAATAGAATCTATCCACGCATATACGCACACGACGCCAAAAAGTCCGGCGCACAATGCATACAATCCATGCAGACTTTTTGTGCGCCGCGGACTCGATCGCACAAAGTCTGTCGTCTGCGCTGCACCGGCTTCGCAGCTACTTTTATAATAATTTTAGATTTGATAAAATTGACAGGTTGCTAGCCTGTCGCCTAAAGCTTAAGAAGCGGAGGTGTTATTCTATACCGACACCGCACAGGAAAGCAAGAATATTCTCTTTAAACCGGCCAAGTGCGAGTCGGACTCGCTTCGAAGGGTGCCGTACCGAAAACTGTAAGAAAATCACGTTTTTTTGTTCGGCAGCCCCCTAAATACTTACTTTTAAAGTAGATACACAACTAAATATTCTATACCTTATCGGTTTAGGTAGTTAAAACTATATTTATAAACAATCTTGACGTCTTTTTGTTGAAATACACAGTCTAAAAATGAAAATCGTTACACTATACAATTCAATTATGAAAGTAAATGATTTTTTCATACCTAAATTGTAAAACGTAAAGATTTCGATTTATAAAGTGTACGTTTAAATAAAAAGACACGTCAAGATTGTTTACATTGTTTTAACTACCTAAACCGATAAGGTATATGAATATTTCAAATGTGTACCTGTTACCGTTTATATCGACCCAAGACACTAAAAAAGGATTTTTGTATGGGAGCCCCCCGTACATGGTGATTTTATTTTATTCTTAGTTGTTGTTGTTAGGCGGCCTTTACACCTGAAAGTTTTACTTATGAAAGTCACTCACGAAAGCAACTTTCGATAAACTTTCAAGTGTAAATACTTGTTGTGAGTAACTTACCGTAAGTTCTCACAACTTTCATAAGTTGGAAAATTACAAGTGTAAACGTGATCGAGTTTGCTTACGAAAGCGACTTTTAACTTATCGAAATAAATTGATAAGTTGAGAACTTGCAAGAAAACAATGTCCTTTGTCCAAGAAACTTTATGTAATTGCTGCTTATGAGGCACGCCCCATACTATGGGACTACAAATAATATAAAGAATATAAGAACCGCGTAAAAACAAAAAACCAGCCAAGTGCGAGTCGGACTCGCGCACTAAGGATTCCGTACCAAAAACTGCAAAAAATCAGTTTTTTTTGTATGGAAGCCCCCCTAAAATACAAATTTTATTTCAACTTAATTATTTCTTTTTGAAGTAGATATTTAATTAAATATTCTGTGAGCATTTCAAGTATTTAGCTGTTACAGTTATTTAAATAGACACAAAACAGCAAAAAAACACGTTTTTTCTATAGGAGCCCCCCTTAATTATTATTATTTTAATTTTAGTATTTGTTGTTATAGCGACAACAGAAATACATCATCTGTGAAAATTTCAACTCTCTAGCTCTTACGGTTCGTGAGATACAGCCTGGTGACAGACGGACAGACAGACAGCGAAGTCTCAGTAATAGGGTCCCGTTTTTACCCTTTGGGTACGTGGCGACTTTGAGAAGGCATTTTTCTTACAGATCTAGTTAGCAATGTAAATGGGCTTGAAATAATTTACGAAAGTTTACTTTCAAAAAACTTTCGTAAGCATTATTTACTGAAAGTTTTTATCATGTGTAAATGCAACCTGGAATAAATTACGTAAGACTTGCGTAAGAAACTTTCAGGTGTAAAGGCCGCCTTATAGCGGCAATAGAAATACATACCTAATGTGTGAACATTTTAACAGCCTAGCTAGCACGGTGTGATACAGCCTGGTGACGGACGGACGGACAGTGAAGTCTCAGTAATAAGATATAAATTCATCCATTTTTATCCGCCATTTTTAAGATTAAATACATAATCTCGTTCGTTTGGATCGGCCTTGAAACGTAACGATTTAGTTCCAAATATTGATAATAGATAGCGCTAGGGGTTGTTATAATAAGAGTTCTAAAAACACTAGCTGGCTGAAATAACAAAATACTAAAGGCGCAAAGTGATAGATTTGAGTTTTAAGACTTTAAAATTGCAACCTATAGTCTTATTTAACGATAAAATTTATATTTATCTAGGCTTTTGACTTCGTAACAGTTTTTATTGTCTTTCTGTGCAATTAAATTTTGTTTATAATAGGTAGGTATATGCGTGGTAAAGTCACTGCATTAAATGATATAATAGATACAATGTAATTATCCGTAATCAGTGATCACTTGAATCTTTTAAATATTTTCGTAACTTGAACAAACAATGTTATACTTTCGCATGAGAAGTGAACTTTTCTCAAACGACACGGGCACAAGGTTAGCTGTGCGCGTAGCGCAGCGCTGGCGTCTAACAGTACACCTCAAGTTTGTATGGGAATCCATTAGTTCCACTTTTCGCCACCGGTTAGAGGTAAGTTTGCGCCGTGACATATTACTTAATACGTTCGCACGCTATCTTACGCGTTGGCGATAAAGTTCAAATTTGATTATTTGGAGTATTTCTATGATGTAAGATAAAAACATGGTGAACCGCAAGGGAGCCATTTCATAACGCCCGCATGCAAACTTTTATATTAAGCTTTTTTTTTCTTTTAATTCCGCTTTTTTATTCTCTGGGACAGATCTGTGGTTTACAAAAGTTCTAAGCTCTTATTATACCTATGAAAAGTTTTGACTTTTTGTAAAGTTTCGAGTGTTCTGCCTACCCTAAAAGTAGTTCAGGGTCGATGAGCTAAATATTGCCGTCTTAAAGAAGGTACTAACGTTCACCGTCGATCGTATAAGGCAGTGAGTGCTCTAGTTGTATGAATCAAACGTACATACTCATTATTTAACGTAACGTAACTAAAACATGGGACAGCGCCATCTATTGTGTGATGCAGTTTTACAGGCTAGAGCGGGGACGCAGCAGCCGCGTGTACCGAAAAATTAGTACCGCTTTTTAGGGGTCGTAACCGTAACGTAACGTAATAACAATAAAGTTTTCTTACAAGATACATAATATAAACTCAAGCTCAGATCATTTATTGCATAAATGTTGTAGGTACATGTTACAAAACTGCCTAACATCATTTACCCTGTGAGGGCACAGCTATTATATGGCTAAAGTATATTTTATTATTCAATATTGTGGTTGATTAATACAGGGCACTAAATTAAAATTAATTTCTGAGACACTAGCTCACTGTCTTATCCGATGTAGGTATAAAAATTAATACTTTCTAATGATAAATCAACCAAACAAAAAAAAATATTCTGACATAAACTCATTTCAATGGATTTCCACTACCAATAACAGCGTCCGAACAAAACGAACTTTTTAGTTGTTAAATGCAAAATTAAAAAGCAAGTAGAAACATCTGTTTACCGAACAAGTGTAGTGTTATTGAAACAGGTTGCATTGTTTCGGTATTACTGACCTGTGGGTTGGTTTTTTTGGTTACAGGATTCATTGTTAAAAAGGTATCCTTTTGTATTTGAGTAAAGATGTCATTACCGAGATAACAGTTAAAAAGGAGAGCGTTCTCAGAAGTCGATTAAGGAAAGAAACACTTAAAGTTGATTGCTGTTCGTTTACAAGTATTTTGGGACTAGTACCAATAACGTGTGGTGTTTTAGAACAACACCTCTCAATTTCTTCTATGGATGTCGGAAGATGTGACTAAGAATAGATAGGTTTTCGTATGCTTTAGGCCTAAAGTTCAGGCGACAGACTAGAATCCTGTCACTATTGTATGGTCAAGGACTTTAATTCATGAGCCACCATGGAACCATATCAAAGAAAAAAACATTACAATTTCCCTTGATGGGATGTCACTATGACGTTTACTGTGAGTTGGTTCCATGGTGGCTCATGAATTAAAGTCCTTGACTGTACCTTAAAACGGAAAAATGTGATGAGTGGCTGCCAAATAAGGAATAGTCATGGTTTTGTATATGTATTGTTTCTTATGTGCCTACGCATATTAAATGGGTACTAGGGATGTTCCGATCCAAATCCGGTACAGTCACGAACAGGGATTGTTGAGCCACTTGCCACTGTTCGCAATTTAGACGTGTAATCAATGACCGATGTGACTGACAGATGTTATCTATTCGATTTAGTATTACACGACCAAGTTACAAACATAGGTAAGTGGCTCAACAATCCCTGTTCGCGATGGTACGTGTACGCAGGAACTTCTCCCATTCCGACTCTTTTAAATCGCAGGTTTTAGTCGGCGGTCTATGGCGACTTTCACCGAGCTTTTAAGTGTTAAATACAATAGGTATGTTAGTTTTCAAGTTAGGTGAGTTTAATTTACGGATTACGTAATACAATATTTAGGAACAACGATTTATTAAAGTGTGATTTGCAAGTTCAGCTTTAGGTCCCGACGAAACCACCAGTTTCATGCCTAATATCTACATCTTGCCTGTGTTCCTGGGGTAGGTAGAGGACACTTTACATACACAAAACCACGACCATTCCACGTTTAGCATGGTATTAAGTTTATAGTTATAATCGAGTTCATAAAAATATGAGCAGACAAATGCCAAATATGTAAACTTTTGCACCTTATTGTCAATGTCATAAAGGTGTACAGATATTTTTGAACCCTCAGTTTTGCTCATGTATTAATGAACTCGACTGTACATAAAAGAGGTATAAAAGTGACAGGTAGCTACCCTGTCGCTTAAGACCTTAGGCTCTTTTCCTTAGTCGCCTTAGCTTAGCCAAAAATTCTAATTCTGTCTATCTGAATTCCACAACAAAGGCCTAGAGAACTTGACTTTGCAGTATTATTCGCACCCAACGAGTCCTAATGAGTGAAAATAACTGTGACACGCATCGGCTTTGTACGCAACCTTTCTTAGAATTATTCTTTCACCGAACACCGAGAGACAAGAAGCAAATAGCTTCTTTGCTTCGCACTTCGCATTGAAGCAAAGACACTGGGTTGCCTTTTTGTGCTTAAATTATCACTGACTCGGACGGACTGTTAAGTTTATTTTCGTATCTTAATACTTGGGATCTAGGATCAGGCAACAAATTATATAAATTGTTAGGTTTAATAAAAGTACTGAGTCATCTTTGTTCCGGAAATGGCCCTAAATGCCACAGGCTTAAAATGTACCTAAAGTAGACTTGTGAAATTCGAGTGCCATCCTCAATTGGCATGTTTCCCAATAATTGGTTTGGTTTAACGTCAAGTAAATTTAGTTCTTTCAACAATAAAGGATGCCTGGAATTCATTTTTAGCATCCTTTAAGTTCTGCAATCAAATTTAGTTGTTTTTTAGTGTTCAATGGATATTCCAACATTACAGATAGAAACGTTTCTCACTGTCGCTTGCTAAAGCAAAGCCCTCTTGCTGCGACCAATCCTGACAAGCGCTCCTGGTCATTCTCTGTATCAAATATCGCATCCAATTTAGCGATTCCACGCAAATATCACACCTAAAACTACCACGCGTAGATCCAACAGCACCGAGACAGTATTACTCATGTTTTAGTTAAGATTTATGCCTCTGCAGTCAATTGGAGAGACAATTGAACGTTCCGTTTATAAAAGTGGAGCGGCCATGTTTGTAAACAGACATCTGCGATTTGTGGCGATCGGTTTGATCGATTAAATGAGTAGCGTCATCGGGGGGTTCAACGAGCAATTTAATTGGTACGTTCAATGAACGAGGCGAAATATGTAATGATATGTCGTTGTAGTAACGGAATTGAGTGTGTGTTACGTTGTAGGAGAGTAACGTAAACTACCTAGTGGTCGACACTATCCTTATCACTTTTATTGACTTAAAAGCGTCGATCATTAGTGCCAACGTGTTTCGATAAAGCTTTATGTCCTACGATAACCCGAACACCTTGTTGATATTTTAATCTTAAATAGTATATAGCAGTCAACATTCGCTATGGCTTGGTTAGTACAAACATTGAAGTATAAGAACAAACTTTGTTAGAACCATATCAAAATAATAACAAATAAGTATTATAGTTCACAGCTACATAAGACTAGACATCTATTCCAACCAAAAATAACAAATAGATATGAAAATTTCGCATCAGTTTTCCAATTTTTGTTGGTTTGTTCTCATACTTCAAAATACACAATCCGTTCTAGACCAGTCAGAACTAAATAACAATTAATTTCATTTAAACAGAACAAACTCCTTTAAAATACGTTTTAGCAAGCGCAGTTCAACAAAAAATATTATGAAAACAAAACGATTATTGCATTACGACTGGTGAAGAAACTAAAACATTGTTAAGCGCATTTCGCATAGCTTTTACACAAACTTATCTGATGCGGCTATCACAGCTATTGCAAGTAAAATCTAGAAATTAATGCATCTGATGGTTTAATTTATAATGCACCGAATCAAATAATTTTGTAAGCATACTTACCTGCTTTCTTGGCATTCCGTCGTGGCGACAAAATTACAATTCCACACGCTTCTGTAACATAAGAGGGACCCAAAACACGTAATTCTGTAACTAAACCCAATATGAATGGTTACTTAAAACTTTCCCTTAGAAACATCACAAAATGTGGTTGTTTGATCAATATTTAACTCGTTTGCTACAACGTTCCCGTTGTGAATACAAAGTGGATAGGTTTTGTTATAATTTGTATTCTAGTTGCTTGACTGTTAGACGTGGCAGCTGAGTGAAGCATAAAGCTGTTACGCCACAAGGTAAGTTTCTGGTTTTACGTCAATTTATAGTGCTAATCCTGTAATTGGATATGTATTCTTGAAGCTCCGTGATGTCGCCACGTCTTTGACTACCAATAGTGTTACAATTTTTCTAAATAACTATTGAAAGTTGAAAAGTAGTCTAATTTAGTTCCCCAATACGTTTACTTACCACAGGGTTTGTCGATATTTTGCCCACAACCTACTCGCTTGGCTGCCATGATTACTTCACTTATTAGTAAACAATAAACAAAAATATAAACTGCGGAAACATTGTTACACGTGTTAAACTTACACTAAATTATTGACCACAGGGTACAGTGGACAGTTAGTAATACAGTAGGTACCCAGACCTCTCAACAAACCAAAAACCTCTTTCTATAAACGAAAGACTATTCTCCCGTTTTTTAATGGTAAAAATTGATAGGTTTTCATAACGGAGTCAGTCTCAGAAAAAGGTTTTTGGTACCGATATTTCTGGTACGCTGTACCCAATGAAATCGCTAAGCATCGTTTGCATTCGCTGGACACTACCATGTTAAAGGTTGCTTCAAATCTGTTGTTACGTTTTATTTATTTAAAAAGGGTGGTACTACTTCAGTAAGCTTAAACAACTCGTTTGTGGGAGTTTTCGGCCAACCTTTAACACGATATTCATCAAAAAACAAATCGCATCGCATCTTCGTACGAAACAAAACGAACAACGTCTAATTAAATTCTAGCCTCAGTTTGTGCGACTAAAAAACGCATTGCGACTTCACTCTAGTTTTTAGATAGGTACTGGTCCCACAAGTTACAGTGGTGAGAACCCAATTACAAGACGACCGGTTTACCGCGGCCCGGACGGGGGCCTTTGAGCTTTTGCGCCAACTCGATGCGCCTGCGACGCTAAGAAAGTTCAAACTTAGAACCTCAACGTGGGAACACCTTAGGCTACCTTACCTTCGGATTCCTGTATCCCCAACGCAGCGACGACAAAACAGGCCGCAAGAAATCGAATTCCGTAATCCGGTACATAGTTTCTCGACCACATTTTGTCACAGCACAATCACATTTGTTTCAACAGAACACTAGAATCACTCACGGCATCGGAAACAGGCACTTCATTTTGTCAATTTATGAACTGTTTTAACATTTTAGCGGTAATTTTACGTCGCGCTCTCGAATCGTGCGCAACCGCGCTCTGCCCGCGTCTGACGGACGGCTTTGTTGAGAATGTTGAGATACAGAGCGGTCCAAAATGGCCGCCGTTGCGCTTGTGTGCGTGACAGCTTTGTACTGAGCAAACTTTGCTATCTAGCCTCGAGGAACTTCACAAACTTATCCGTTTTTGTAAATCGTTAATGATTTTAGTTAATTTGAGTTAGATTTTGGACTTGGCACTGTCTAAATAGCGTGAGAACAGACTCACGCACACAGAGATAGGTACGCTTTGGAATGTTGATTCAATGGTGAAATCAAGCAACGGCCTATGGAGCTTTGGAGCTAGGCGTTGCGGCCTTCGCGACACAGATGGCGCCACTAGGACGAAGGGTGCGTTTGCGTTGCATGCGCTAGCGCTAGGGTGGCCGAACAATACAGTTCATCCATTTTATTGTTTAATCTACCCCCTATTGTTTGACTGTTTTGTTGCAGACCTTAAAATGGCGATGTGCTATCAGAAGCACCCGTTCGAAATTGAAACAGAAGATCGGCTGACGACGATCAATACCAAGATATTTGAGATTAAGAAGAAAATACAGTTGTCAGGTGCGTGGTAGCAGTTTTTGAGAATTTTAGATATCCAATTCTACTTCGCCCGGTTAATTGTTTCATTTTACATACATACAATCATGTAGCTGTATTATAAGAGCGACCAAGTGCGAGCCGGACTCATCACATATCATTAATTTCAAGTAGGTATCTAATTACATGTTGCCTATCCTTCAAAAAATTACAAAAAATCACATTTTTGTATGGGATTTTATTGTTTACTTTTACCGAATGGGTTCAGAGGGTTGGCCAAAGGAGCAGGGGCAGACCCAAGAGGAGGTGGCGGGACGACCTGAATAACTTTCAGGACGATTGGCAGGTGCATGCTCAGGATAGGGACGAGTGGCGGAAGAAAGGGGAGGCCTTTGCCCAGCAGTTGGATACACTAGGCTTATAAAAAAAAACTTTTAAAATAGATACAACAAATATTCTGTGAATATTTCAAGTGACTGTTACACTTATTTATATCGACCTAAAAACACCACAAAAATCATGATTGTTGTATGGGAGCCACCCGTATTTTTTTTTTAATTATTATTTGACGTTACCCCGTGTGGTGCCGGGTTAGAATAGCACCTCTCCCTTTCTTCCCGTGGGTGTCGTAAGAGTCGACTCTGGGAAAGGGTTGGTGTATTGTGGGCGATGGGCTAGCAACCTGTCACCACAATATCACGTTTGACCATCTGGTTACCCTTAATTTGCTAAACGTGGCACTGGATTTTTGAATTCATGTGCTCTGCCTACCCCTCCTGGGAATACAGGCGTGAGAATATGTATGTATGTATGTATTTGATGTTACAGCGGCAATAGAAATACATAATCTGTGATTTCAACAATCTAGCTAGGACGGTTCGTGAGATACAGCCTGGTGACAGACGGACGGACGGACGGACAGTGAAGTCACAGTAATAGGGTCTCTTTTTCCCCCTTTGGCTAAAAAGGGGGAGGCAGAGCATACAAATGTGATACAGACAACACCATGATTATCTCACGGCTTGTCGCCACTTTTAGCTTAATTTTGGCTCAAAAACATCATTTGAAAAGCAGCACTGCATTTTTGAATACTCTGCCTACCCCTCCTGGGAAAGTGGGAATACAGGCGTGAGAATATGTATGTATGTATGTATGGCTGGTTGCTGGCCTGTCGCCTAAGGCGCAACGCAGACGACAGACTTTTTGTGCGATCGAGTCTGCGGCACACAAAAAGTCTGCGTGGATTGTATGTATGCGCGCCGGAGTTTTTGCGCGTCGTGTGCGTTCCTGCATATAATTCCATTGGTTCTATTTTCACAGACTAAAAGGTCCGTCGCGGATAGTCTGTCGTCCAAACAGGGCAGCGTCATCATCATCAGCCTATATACGTCCCACTGCAGGGCACAGGCCTCCTCTCAGTATGAGAGGGCAGCATTCCTAAACCGATATCCTTAGTTACGACATCAACGAAAGCAATGGAGAGGAGTTATTCAAGTCCATACGGAAAATTTCACTGTCATAATTCAAACCCCGGGCTCGCACCTCTGAATTTTTCGGAATTTATGTGCGATATCGAATTTGATATTTACCACGAGCTATTCGGTGAAGGAAAACATCGTGAGGAAACCTACACACAGCGACGAAGTAATTCAACGTTGTGTGTGAAGTTCCCTATCCGCACTGGGCCTGCGTGGGGACTATAGCCCAAGCCCTCTCATACTGAGAGGAGGCCTGTGCCCTGTAGTGGGACGTATATAGGATGATGTTATATTAAAGGTTTAGTTTAGGTAGATACGCTTTGGTCGACAGGCTAGCAACCTGTCACTATTAACCTCTTCACCTGTTTTTAAAACTAAAATAAAGTTATGCTAGAAGTGGCTACGAAGCGTGATATAGTCATTATCGTGGTTTTGTCTGTCACTAATATTTTATCCGTGCGGTTTTAGAATAACACCTCTCCATTTCTTCCATGGATGTCGTAAGAGGCGACTGAGGACATAGGTTAAGGTACACTTTAACCGACTGGCTAGCAACTAGTGATGGTCAACTCGAGTGGCTAACTCGAGTTAACTCGAGTTGGGCGTAACTCGAGCTGACTCGAGTCGAATTCTCTCCGACTCGAGTTCGTAAATCGAATGGAATCGATGTCGATGGATCTATGATCATGTTCATTCATTCATTCATAACAAACAAAACAGTAAACAAGTGTCACATAATATGTAGATTTTAAATTTTAAACTGTCGGTTATTGTTTTGTTTTTGAAAAAAGCCGGGTCTCAATTGAATAATTCTTAGTTTGGAACGTATTAAAGGTTGTTGAAGGAATAAACTAGTATTCTTTTTTTTAAATCATTCACTTGTTCATTCAGTTAACTCGAGTTTCGTAACTCGAGTTCAACCCGAGTTATGTGGATTTTAACTCGGGTTAACTCGAGTTTCGTTTATCCCGAGTTGGCCCATCACTACTAGCAACCTGTCACTATTGTACCTGCCACCTCAAAACCTAAAAAATATTATGCTAGAAGTGGCCACAAAACGTGAAATAGTCATCGTTTTGTCTATGTAGCGTTTTGTGTGCTCTGCCTGCACCGATTGGGAATACAGAGGTTGTAGTTGTATGTAATATGTATGACTGTATGTAACAATGTGACTTTCATCAATATGGAAAAATGCGTGCCCACTGATATTCGTGAGTACGCGTCAAAAATAGAAGATGCTTTGCATCAAATGCTCTCCTCTAAGAGAGGAGGGTAAGATATTGTAAAGAGGCGTGCTTCTGAAAAAGTGCCAAATGAACTTAAACAAATTGTGTCGACACAACGTTACCATCACAAACACAGCGCAGCGCCATCTATGATTGCAATAATACAACTGTTTCAACAAAGAACTTTTACTGATGACAATTAGAACGCACCTACATAAGTCACGCCAGTTTTCTGAATGGGGTAGGCAGAGCACACAATACATAGACAAAATGATGACTAGATCATAGACGTAATATACGGTATATTAAATCAATGGACTAGATCACTTCTATACCTTATCGGTTTAGGTAGTTAAAACAATGTAAACAATCTTGACGTGTCTTTTTATTTAAACGTACACTTTATAAATCGAAATCTTTACATTTTACAATTTAGGTATGAAAAATCATTTAGTTTCATAATTGAATTGTATAGTGTAACGATTTTCATTTTTAGACTGTGTATTTCAACAAAAAGACATGTCAAGATTGTTTATATTGTTTTAATTACCTAAACCGATGAGGTATAGCAAATGTTTTAGATTTTTTTCTAAATAGTTTTAAATTTTAGGAGCGTGCCTCACTGAAATTTGTGAGTACGCGTTAAAAATAAAAGAGGCAGTAACACATTGTTACTGGACTATACATGATGCCAGGCCAGGCAGTGTGAAGTAGTTGATGACTGGAACTTAAACAAATTGTGTTGACACAACGTTATCATCTCAAACACAGCGCAGCGCCATCTATGATTGCAATAATACAACTGTTAGAACAAATAAAAAAACGTTTACTGATGTCAATTAGAGAACGTATATACATAAGTCACGGCTGTATTCCCAAGTGGGGTAGGCAGAGCACACAATACGTAGACAAAATGATGAGATCACGTTTTGTGGCCACTTCTATACTAGAGACCTTTAGGTACTTAAAAGGTGGTAAACAATCTTGACGTGTCTTTTTATTTAAACGTACACTTTATAAATCAAAATCTTTACATTTTACAATTTAGGTA
>BHDV01002601.1:82754-108180 GCA_005406045.1 Adoxophyes honmai | reverse complement strand
GCAGCATCGGCGTCTACTGATGCTTAATAAAACTATTGTGACCAGTTTTTTGGCGTTTTCTTTATATCCATAAACACACGCACGCACGCAAAGACACAGACCCAACACCCAAAGACACAGATCCACACACACATACACACGCACTTACGCACGCACTCATAGTTACCGACATGACAATTTGATGTCGAGGAATAGACATTGTGCGTGTTCCCACCATGACTGTCTCAAGTTTTGTTGAGCCGCTAGGAAAAAATTATAATGGCAAAAGTGTCCAATTATCCATCATGACATGACTATTTCACGTTTTGTAGCAGATTGTAGCATAATTCGTTATTTTACATATATTATCATCAACATGACACTTAGTATAAGCGATATTTATTTCAGATTTAGGTGTTTGTAAGTTTTTTTCAACTGTGTCTATCTACCTACTGTTATTTCTCATGATCTGCCAATCGCTTCAAGCTCAGAAGGAACAGATCCTTTTAGGAATATTTATGTTTACCTTCGTAATTAAAAGTTGGATATAAAATAAAATAAACAAAGAAATAAAAATATTTTATTATGTTTTGCGCAATAAAGACGCGTACATACGCGAAATAGTTATACTTAGTTTTCTAACGTTTCATGTGCTCTGCCTACCCCATTTGTGAATAGCGCGATGTATGAAATATGTAGGTACCTATAGTGATTATAAATCTCATTGACTCTGTATAAAGAAACAAATGCATTCGGCCCTCAAAAGGACCTTTAACGTCAACACAAAATATTAAAAAAAAACACTAATAACTCTGGCTGCTGGTGCTGTTCTTGAAATTCCTCAACGCCTTCTCCCCCTCCAGGATCGCGTGCTTCCCCAGCTCCCCGGGGATGAGGAGTTTGGTGGCTGTTCTGATCTCGTCCTGCGCCAGGGTAGTCTTCTTCGAATGGGCAACAAGTCTCCCCGCTTCACAGGCAACTTGCTCCAAGATATCATGCACAAAATTGTTCATAATCAGCATACTCTTTTTAGAGATGCCTACGTCGTGTTCGCTGCTCTGTTTCAGCAACTTGAATAAGTAGATGGAGAAGCTTTCGTAGTTTCTTCGCGCTTTCTTCTTCCCCGAAACGCCCTTCGCCGGGTTTCTTATGCTCATGCCGCCGACCGGCTTCTCCATAGACTTGAGCGGCTTTTTCGGCACTTTCACGGGGGCCATCTTGAATCCTTTCAACTGTCACTTTGCATTTTGAAAGACTGCTAGCTTTTTATAGCCTCACAATACAATAGTGGGGGCTTGCTGATTGTTTTCACCAATCAAAACCACACAACTTTACCAAGCAATCGTTTATTCGGGTACTTTTCACAGTAGTTCTCGCATCTACCCTCACTTTTGCCTCAACGCTAGTATAAATAAGCCGCGGCTTGTCACAGACCCCAGTATCGAGTGAACTTCTAAGTGGAACTGTCATTTACGAATCCAAGATGACCGGTCGAGGTAAAGGCGGGAAAGGATTAGGAAAAGGTGGCGCCAAGCGTCACAGGAAGGTACTCCGGGACAACATTCAAGGGATAACCAAACCGGCAATCCGTAGGCTAGCGCGGCGAGGAGGAGTGAAACGGATTTCTGGATTAATATACGAAGAAACCCGCGGCGTGCTTAAAACGTTCCTAGAGAACGTGATAAAAGATGCCGTGACATACACAGAACACGCGAAGAGAAAAACCGTGACGGCTATGGATGTCGTCTACGCGTTGAAGAGACAAGGAAGGACGCTGTATGGTTTTGGTGGATAGTATAAAGACCATGTGATGCGTTGAAACGTAATTAAAATTAAAAACTTGAGGACAAGGTCCTTTTCAGGACCGCATATTTTCCATGTTCTAAACGGACGTCAATGACAATGGTGTGATAAATAAAATTGTGGTGGCGTTATTTTCTTACCCTTTTTAAAAGCTCTTTTCGATTCGTCCCCTGACTTGTAGGAATTTTGACCATGAATGTACGTTGACCGTAAGATTAAAAACGTAGGTGTCCTGCATGAGTGCATGTTGCTGACTAGAGTAAAGCTGGCATGAAATGAAATAGATGTTTGAAATAGATTTGATACCTACCTATATTCAAAACATTCTAGAACACTATTAAAAAAAATGTCAAGTCAGCATTACTCCGAGCCCCGCCTTAGAATACAGACATAAAGAAAGTGTTGCAAATTAGTTCTAAGTGGGCTTGAAGATCTAGTAAAATCAATAACGTATTTTTTTTATTTAACGCTGTATTTTTTAGTAAAGAAAGTTCTAGAATCACGGTCGACCACGTAGGTACATTTAGCTATTGCTCGTCTAACTACCCTCCTTATTACTGTAAACTGTAATGTTATCTATTGTACTCTGATTGTGTTTATAAAGAGATACTCCATCTAAACAGTTCAATCAGTTGCTAGAGAGTACGATCTGGTTTATAAACGAAAGGTGTTCCTTGAACAATCCGGGAATAGAATTGTCATGGAACAAGTTTTTTTGAATGAAAAAAGGTTTTTTGAAACCATTGTCATAAACCTAACTACACGATTCCGTATACTTAAATGCATGTAAATAGATTTTGGATTTGTCAAACAATCTATAGCAAAGTACGATTTGTAGGTGTACCTAATGTACACAACAAAAACTCCACGAATTATAAGGCAAGCAACGTCGAATATTAATTGACTGCGGATTATATGTTTAAAATATTGGGGTAAATTTATCCCAACAAATCACCAACTACCCACATTTAAATAACTCGACGCCTGCAAGCCGCGCATACGTATAAATAAGCCGGCAGCGCGTCACGTCGCCACAAAGTAAAACAGTAACATTAACAAAACGTATCATTAAGTTTTAGGTTAGGTTTAAAGTTAGGTTAAGAAAATGGCGCGCACCAAACAGACAGCACGAAAATCGACGGGTGGCAAAGCGCCACGGAAACAGTTAGCGACTAAAGCGGCTAGAAAAAGCGCTCCAGCGACTGGTGGAGTGAAGAAGCCGCACCGATACCGCCCCGGCACCGTCGCCCTGCGCGAGATACGACGGTACCAGAAGAGTACAGAGCTCTTAGTCCGTAAGCTGCCATTTCAACGACTAGTGCGAGAGATCGCGCAGGATTTCAAGACTGATTTGCGCTTCCAGAGCTCAGCGGTTGCAGCGCTGCAGGAAGCTGCTGAATCGTATTTAGTGGCGCTCTTCGAGGATACGAATTTGTGTGCTATCCACGCGAAGAGGGTCACTATTATGCCTAAGGACATGCAGCTGGCGCGACGGGTGCGGGGCGAGCGCTCGTAGGTTAAGTTAGGTTAAGTTAGCGATAAAATATGCCTTAAATATAAATATACTTGGTTAAGAAGTGAATCTTTTGACAAAGCCCTTCTGAGGGCTGCAGAGATTTGTTTCTTCAGACGTCAATCTATAACCTAAAAAAACATAACCCATTCGCTAACACTTGATTTCATAACAATTAAATTCGAATGAAACCTGCTATCCAGTCAGGTAAGTAATTATTATAATATCGACGCTTGAATGTCGAAATATGGTAAGCGAATTTTTTTTAGGATAGTCAGTTATCCCTTTTCGCCTTATCATCAAAATTGCCTCATTTCTATCACGTATCTATTTAGTATCCTATTCCCCTTTTTACCTTTCAATAGTCAAATGTACCTAAGTCAAACGCGGAGCGTTAAAATTAGATGTTACCAATTTGTAACACTTTTCGCGTTACCGTAGAAATGTGCAACATTGCCTATATTATGCAACTTTGCCTGATTTGAAAAACTGCTATTATATTTTACCAAACGGCTATGTATTTTTATGATTGGGTAAACGGTATTTCTCCTTTTACCCAATCATAAAAATACATAGCCGTTTGGTAAATAATAGCAGTTTTTCAAATCAGGCAAAGTTGCATCATATAGGCAATGTTGCACATTTCTACGGTACTTTTCACCCCTCGTTTGAGAAAAGTGAATATACCTACCTATTGCACTTCTCAATATTCATACAGCCATTATGAAGCCCAAATTCCAAATAAAGTTCGTCTGTATAACGAAACAAATACATTTTAATTTTTAAGTTACCTAATCCTACCCACTTTTTCCACCGAAAAAAAATTTACTTGCGTGTACCTATAGTCCTCGGCAAATTAGATGGCAATTTTTTTGTAGTGGGGATATGTTGGCGCATCGCTTTGCTGGAAAAGCGATGCGCGAACTTAACCCTCTCTCTATAATTGTGTCAAGTTGTTTACCGAATAGTATAGGTATTAACCCATTAATGGTCAAAATGAAACTAGCAGAGATTCATCAAAAATTTGTTGATTTTATAATTAAAGAGGATAAAAGGAATTAGGAAATGAGAAAAAAAAAATTTTTTTTTTTAGGCATTTTTGCGAGTTTTCTCACCTTTTCGGTAGAGTTTGGAGCGACGTTATTGTCGACAAGGTGGAGATTTATTTATTATTATAAAACTGTACCCAATCATATTACATTTAGCGTCAACAATTTAAATTTTTCCCTTAATTTTAAGTGTTCCCAAATTGGCACAGTGACCAAGAATGGGTTAAATGGCAACAAACTTAAAAAGATTTTAAATTATCAAGTTAAATTCCGAGGATTAAGTATGGTTACTGCTTACTCAATCGGAATAACTACCCACTTGAAAAAAAAATGGTGCTATAATCAAAATTCAAAACGGTCATAGAAATTAAATCACACAAACAGTTTGCATATTAAAATTTATTGACAGTCTTGTTTAAGAAACGACAATATTCAGCCCTGAAAAGGACTATTAAATTATTATTTTCCGAATTTACTCAATAAATTAACATCAATATCTGCAATAACAAATTATTATTTACATTGTCTACATAATCACCAACCGACATAGTTTAGTCTTCACAACCATCATTTCCTCCATTAGAAACTTGTCAACCACCGAATCCCCAGCCTTCATGCCTCAACTTCTTTAGGTTTGATAGTCTTCTTCGGCAGCAACTCCTGGCGAATGGACGGCAAGACACCACCTTCAGAAATCACAACACCAGAAAGCAACTTCCGCAGCTCTTCATCGTTTTTCACAGCCAGCAAAATATGTCTGGGGGCGATTCGGATCCTCTCATTCTCGTGTGCTGCATTCGCTGCCAGCTCCAATATTTCTGCAGCCAAGTACTCCACGACTCCTGCGAGGTATATAGCAGCCCCCGCGCCGACCTTTCGAGCGTAGTTTCCACTCTTCAAGATGCGGTGGATCCTTCCAACTGGGAACAGAACACCAGCTCTCGAAGAGCGCGTTTTGTTCTTCTTTTTCACTATCTTGCCTCGGCCGTCCATTTCGGTCTATTGGTTACTCTGTGGGCGTTCTGTTTTTAAATGAGACTGTATAATCTTGCACCAATTGGGAGAGAAATTGAGGGAGCCAACTACCCTTAATTCTTGATAGTGGAACTAGCTGAAAATATGCGTGTAGGTAAAAATTACTTGGTTGTGATCTACCTCCTGATGTTTTATTTTAAGACCTTGATAGTAAAGAGGGTAACGTTACCTTACGTTTTAGAAACGATAAAAAATTAACGGTCTTGTTTTCAACCAAGATTTCGTTCTCGAGTCGCCATGGAACCATTTCACAGTAAACGTCATGGTGACAAACCTTTAATAAACAAAGACAATTCTGACGACTTTTCCTTCGAAAAGATACCACCAAAGGTTTGAGCCATTTTGTAGTTACGTAGCTTTTCTAACATCACAGCATGGCAATAAAGGTATGCCATAATGTCTGTTCCAGACCAAGAGCTAATAAGTTACTATACCTTAGCGCTCAAAGGGTTTCGTAAATAAAAACATAAATGCTGTTTAAAAAAATATAATATTATAAAGGCACTGTAACATTGGACGTTATAATAATACTGCCCTAAACGTGATGTCGGCTTCGCGTACACATAATAAATAACACTACGCATAGAAATTCCTAATTCAGACAAAAATACATAATACTGACGTTGGCTAACAAGACTTGATACAAGTTCCGCCAACAATAGTAGATGCGACTGTTAAAACACGAATGTGGTTTCATGGAATGAGGCTTGACGAGTGTAATACCGCAATAGTGTTTTCTCACATTTCACATAAGTTGTTCCTTCAAATAAATAAGTTTTAAGACTGATGTCAACGTGGGTTAGACACTGAGTGTTAATTCAGTTATTTGAACGCGCAATTTTATCTCGACTCAGAATCTAACCCAAGCTAGCTCAAAATAACCTAAAACTTAGCGGTTTGAGTGATTGTATAATAGTTAGTCCATTTCTATACAAAGTATTATTTACTACCGTGGTTTTGGTTAAAAAGACAATAAATAAAATATTAACTTAACTGTGCTATAACAGTGATCTAAGTAGGTACTTCACTAATTAAAAATAAAAGCTATCGGCATACTAATATTAATCTAGGCTTAATTACATTGGTCAAAAACAAGTGAACGATTAAACTCAGTAAACAGTTAAAAGAATAAAATTAAATTTACTTAAATAGCGAAATGTACTCAAAAGCATTATTAAAAATGGCGACCAAAATAAATAAGCCATTAAGTCGGAATGTGTTTAAAAATGCACAACTATGTACGTTGATTAAAATCAGTGCCTAATTTTCTTTAAATGCGATCATCTTTACTATAAAAATACTTTAAAAAATTTAGAATACAAATTATAATTTATTGGTTCTTCAATTGTGACATCAACTTTTATATAGACTTTTTTAATTCTTTATAAAAAAAGTTTACTTTATTAGAAACACGAACAGTATCCGTCTTCATTTTACAACAATTTGTTGTCGACAAATACAAAACATGCAAGAATCGTTCGATTTGCCGTATTACGTTAAATTAAAACCATTAACTGACATCTTGTCGGTTTCATTTTTCATTGAGTGTTGAAATAAAACGAAGTTACTCATATAAAAGGTGATGTCAACATCAACTAGTATTACAACTCTAATTTGTAATTTTTTATGCATCGTTTTTTATATAAAAATATAACATGATCCTATACACCAAGTATATATCTAAAATATTATTTACAGTGTTTAATGGTGTTCAGTTGGTTACAAACATACCGGAGCTACGATGGTAAATAATTCTAATTAGGTTTATAAACAAATTACTAATTATATATAGTTTATGATACCAATTAGCAATAAATAAATACAAAAATGGAAATATATATGTGAAATTGATACATGTAGTTGTTTTATTTAGGCTCTTAAAAATACAATCCTTATAAGCTCCGATATATTAAAGAATAAATAAAATTACTTATCTTGTTTCACCACTAAATAATACATCTGACAAAACCAAAAAATAAAACCAGCATGGCATTTTATCTATTGGATATAAGTAGGGCAAATACACACCATTCTCGTGTGTAAAAAGTAGACAACAATACATAATTTATTTGTAAAATTTGTCAGATGGTGGTGAAACAAGTTTAAAAATTGCTAAATTTAAAATATTTCTTGTGAAATACTTGGCAGATACTTTTTTTTAGACAGTGTACAGATAAAAAAGCTTTTCAAAAATAAAAAATAAATTGGAATGAAAATTTTAAAGCCTGCATAGTTAAATTTCATATAATTTTTAAGTTTTATTTTCTATTTTTCTGGCAAATTGTAGCTCTTTTATTATGATTGTTTTAAGTTTGCCCTGTGTAAAAACAAGCACGTAATTCCATGATAAAGTGCTTATAATTTAAGCTTAAAAAATAGGTAAAAAGACATTTACATATGTAGTATATAAGAATATTGCTCTTATGCACGTAGTAGATACAACCTTGTGTAGTTAGTCTTCAGAATGTATTACAAGCAAAATATTCACATTTTCAATAACCTCAGTCTGTTTGTGATACAGATGCTTTAGTTATATTAAAGATGCTTTAGTTATATTAATTTGATCTTACGTTACACAAAATACATCTTTGTTAGGTTTTGGATACGAAATATAATATTTACTTAGTGGCAAAATGTTTACTAAGTATGTAAATTATACATGTTTTATTATTTATAGCATTAGGAGAAATTATGTATACACTGTATAATTCACTTTCGACACTGACGCCTAAAATCAATTTGACCATCATAATAAATCAATTGCTATCTTTCGTTCCGTAATCCAGGATTATCCAGCGTATAATCTTCAAGTAGAGTGTGTAATCGCCAACGTGTATGTTTACAGCGAATCCATGTTGATTATCCAGCGTATTGTTCTAGTAGGGTCACAGAATAGATAATAGTACAAGTACAGAAGCCTCACTGCTTTGATTTTCACAAATGCCGCCTTTTTATGTGCCTACATAATTATTATTAACAAACGGACGGCACGCTAGCAGCCGACATTGAGCTCTCTGGCGCCGCGCGAAGGTCGACATTACTCCACACCTTGTCAAATGACCCGAAAATAGGGTTGTCAAGTCAATACTTTAATTAAATACCTACCTATTGTACATAACTATCCGCGTGGTGTTAGAATAGAATAACTCCTCTCAATTTCTTCCGTGGATGTCGTAACAGGCGACTAAGGAAATAGGTTTAGGTATGTTTTAGGCGTCAGGCTAGCAACCTGTCACTATTCTACCTCTTCCATCTTTGCAAACCTAAAACTATGCTAGAAGTGACTGCAATATAAACGTAATCATGGTTTTGTCTATATTACTTTTCGTGTGCTCTGCCTACCCCATTTGGGAACACAGGCGTGACTGTATGTATGTAGGTATCTATCAGATTTTTGTTGTTTGTAATATTTAAGCCAAAGATACATTAGGCGACATTTGTTGCGTTACATTTGTCGTGCGACATGTCGAGCGACGTAGCGCGACGTCGCCGGACATCGCTCGACATGTCGCGCGACACGTGTATATACGCGGATATAAGTCGCGCGACATGTCGAGCGATGTCGCCTAATGTATCTTTAGCTATACCTACTTAGCGGTTACACTTTTATTTATTCTATGACGCGGGGTCGAATATAATAATTTATATTTTTCATTTTCCCGACAATCGACTGCAATACAGAATATTTTGGATTAATTTTGCTAATTAAAATATGACACGCGTTTGTGATGTATAAACTGAATCGTGCTGCGTAAAAAAAGAGGCACACGTGCGCCGCGGGTCAGTGCGCGGCAACCACTGATTAGGCCTCATCGATGAGGCCGCCGATATGTACTTGTAGCTCGGCGGCGGAACGGCGGAGTGACACCCCCCTGGTAGGGTGTGTAATCCCGCCTGATCGACAACTAGTATGAATACAGCGTATAATCCGTGTTGATTATGCAACGTATTATCTCCAATTTTAGTGTGTTTAATCCCAGTGTATAATTTAGGGTGATAATACAGATTTTATCCATGTTGATTAGCGTATTGTCTCTAAATTTAGTATGTATGTATACAGCGTATTATCTCCAATTCCAGTGTGTATGTATGTATAATTATCCATCGTATTATCTCCAATTTTAGTGTGTATACAGTGTATAATTTAGGGTGGTAATACACTATATAATCCAGGTGGATTATGCAGCGTATTATCTCCAATTTTAGCGTGTATAATTTAGAGTGATAATACAGCCATGTTGATTATCTAGCGTATTATCTCATGTGTATGTATACAGGGTATAATCCAGGTTAATTATGCAGCGTATGTTTTATTCTAGTGCGTGTATGTGCCGGCGGGCGCCAGGTCGACGTAGTTGGCGGGCAGCATGCCGGTGCGGCCGGTGCGCAGCACCTGCCCGGTCATCCAGCCCTCGTCGATGGACGTCACGTTGCCGATGAAGTCGCCCTCGCGGAAGGATACTTCGTCGCTGTCGTTCGCTTCGTAATCGTACATGGCCACGTAGACTTTCTGTAATTGATAGATATATAGATTCATTTATTTGCATTTTGAAAAACAGCATCTAATTTTCATATGTCATGGAGGGAAAGTAATTTGAATATTGCAGATGGAAGACACTAATTTAATAAAAAACTAAAATTAAACTCCATTCGTTTACTTATAACATGGTTGAACCGGAAGTCGAACCCGCTGCACGAGAAAAAAAAAGAACGCATCGCGTGAGATGGGGATTCTGCGAGATCAGGATCCGTGAGGTCAGCCTAAAGTGAGATTGGGATCCCGCGAGATCAGGATCCCTCGACGTCGGGATCACGTGACATCGGAATCGCATTCCCTAACGTACGTACCTGCTTGGCATTCTTGTGCTTGGGCACGCCGACGTGTATATAGTTCTGGTCGGCCAGAGGGTCCAAGTCGGCTACACGGCCACCTAAGCGGCATCTAACGTCCGTCGCAATGTACCCAGCTGTCGAGAATGAACTCACCGACTCGTCGCTGACTATTCCCGTCAATTACGAATAATTACACATAATCCCGTGAAATCAGCAACCCATGAGATTGGGATCACGCAACATCGGGATCAGTGAGATCGGAATTCCGCACCGTGAGATAGGGATCGCTTGACATCAGGATCCCGTGAGATTGCGATTTCATGAGTGTCTGTGTGTGTTAAGTACCTGCTTGGCGTCCTTGTGCTTCGGCACGCCGACATGCATATAGTTCTGGTCGGCGCTGGCGTAGGCGGCCTTCTCGCCGGCCAGCGGGTCCAGGTCGGCTACACGGCCCACCGAACCTCGCGATATCAGCAACCCATGAGATGGGGAACCCTTGACATCAGGATCCCGCAAGATTGGAATCCCGCACCGTGAGGTAGGGATCCCGCGAGATGGGGATTCGTGAGACCGGCCTACCGTGAGATTGGGATCCCTTGGCATCGGGATCCCGTGACATCGAGATAGCATTCCCTAACTAAATGTGTGAAGTACCTGCTTGGCGTCCTTATGTTTGGGCACTCCGACGTGCATATAGTTCTGGTCGGCGCTGGCGTAGGCGGCCTTCTCGCCGGCCAGCGGGTCCAGGTCAGCCACACGGCCCACCGGCCGCGTCGGCGCCGGCTGCTGCTGCGAGCCTGTACAAAGCTGGCACTTTAGCACAAGCATAGGCAAGTTAAACTAGGACCATACACCTACAATACCTTAAGGTGGGTACTGACTACTGACCAACGTTACGAAGTGTAATGCAACATGTTACACAGCGAGCATGGTTGGTTTCCCCGTAACACGACGTACTGACTGCACGAATGCTCGCTGTGTAACATGTTACAGTCAGTACCCACCTTTACACCATCAAATACAAATTGAAGAGGATGTGGATCACAGATGTATAAATGTTTAAGTGAGTGTTATATAATTACTTATTGTAATATGTAAGGTTATGTGTTATGCCCAGCGCTGACTGCCGGCATGGCACGGCAGGTCATGGCAAAGGATTTGTTACTGATAAAACTATTTTAAATCTTATTACTATGAGTTTAGAATTCATGTTACTTTATTTTGATACAACGATGCCGCGGCATGTCACGGCATGCCGAAGCATTCCACGGGTTATTTTACAGGATGCTGCGGCATAACTTGCCGTGCCGTTCCGTGCCATGCCGGCAGTCAGCGCCGGCCCTTAGTGTGTGTAGCTGTATTTATGTGATATTCTGTCATACTACAATACGTTACAATCAAAACTTGTTACAAAAAATGTTACCTAAATTGCTGCTCCTCTCTACTGCTCAAGGGTTGACTGGCAGATCCCTTTTGGGATAAGTCCGCCTTTGTACTTTGTGCTTTTTTTGTTACCAATATGTAGTATTTTATTTATTTTTTGTACAATAGAGTTTTTTACTTACTTACTTTACTTACAATAATATTGCACAATATTCAACGGTGGGGATAGTTTGAAAGAAAAAAGATTGAGCGAGCTTAATTCTTATTGTGCAATATTTTTTTCTTGCACTGTGTAGGCTTAACATGGCGCCGGCTGTTGCTGCACGCCTGTACACAGCACGGGTTAGCACGAGCTAACAGTAATAGGCAAGAAGATTAAGGGTTGATTCAAACGAAACGAGTAATTATGTCAGAGCACACGAGCATAAATTTTAGGTTCAAACTTGTTGAAAGAGTTATAACAGTGACAGATTGCTAGCCTGTCGCCTAAAGCTTACCTTAACCTATTTCCTCTTTAAATGTAAAGTATAAACATTAATCATTTTGAAGTATATCTATGCTATAAAAAGATGTGTCAAGATTGTATATGTCACCGGAAAATAACAAAATCTGTAGGTTTATAAATTTCCTTGGAATTTATTTGATTTACCCCATCTGGAACGTGTATGTGAGTTGAGTATGAACATACAACTTGTTACAAAACGATTTATTAAATTTAACCAATTCCGCGCTCCAAACACGGGGAGCTGTTTAACCCCACAACCAAAAAACCCTTCCCCAAACAAGAAGCACAAAGAAAGCGACAAACCTCGTTTCCCATCGCTGGTGCTGTTGTAAATGAGGGTGGCAGACGCTCTCTGCGTGTTCGGCGCCGACCGCGGACCATCGCTCAGCGGATCATAATCCTGGATTCTACCAATCTTCTGCTGGCTCCCAACTCCGTAATTCGCTGCTGGTTGCTGGTACTGACCGTACGCGAACTGGTTCTGCTGGTAATCATCATACTTTGCTTGGGAGTGGGAGTAATCCTCGTATTTCGGTCTGTGGTCGTATGGGGCAGGAGGCGGCGGTTGGTACGTATTCTGGTATGACGTGTTCTGGTTCTGGTATCCTTGGTAGGATTGGTGTTGCGTCTGGTATTGGTTTTGGTTCTGGTAGGCCGGTGGCGGTTGGTAGACTTGGGCTTTGGGCGGCGGCGGCACGGGCAGCATCTCGGTAGCGTAGTTTTCTAGTTGCTGGTGATAGTTGTCGGTCGGTACGTCTAGTTGAAGCGGTGGAACGTTATTAGACACAATGTGGTGATGCCATTTTCAAAGGGATTTTTGGTGTCGATGGAAGACAGTTAAATTTATGAGTTTGGAACTCAGAATCCTTTGAAAATGGTGATTGGATTGTGTGTTGCGTCAACAAACAAAACAAAAGTAGAGATATTGAGATCCATGCAAACTTATCAGGTTCTGTCTGTACATTGTCACTTTCAAAACGTCTGATAAACCTTTATGGGCGCCGTAGCAGACCACAAGTTGAAGAGTGACATGAGCGTGTTTCTCAGGTCAAAACATTCTTATTTTTACAGCTTTTCCAACTTTGAACGTATTATTTTCATATTGGATGGTAGCTTAGGTATGGAAAAGAAAATCTATTTTAGACTTTACTCTACTGCCGATCAAAATAGGGTCACTTCTGATACAAGTTTTTCAGTCCAGCCGGCTATGCACAGCGAGGAGCGAGTATTGATGCGCGCGAGATAGACTATACCTGTCACTGTCCAACTAGTGACGTCAGAAAATGATGGGAAGTTTATCCCGCGCGCTTCGTCTCACAACTGTTGATGTGTAAGCTTACAGAATACAGATCATGAATCAGTTATAGTGTCCGCAAGATTTTGACGCAACACACCTTCCGACATCAATGATACATTTGGCGGCCACGAACAACAAACACTGTGATTGTGCGCGTGTGACTTGTGCTTTTGCGTTTAGGGAGTTCCCACAGATGAGGTCATAGCGTCAGACGGAGAAACAGACAATGTTCACGAGAAAAAATATGCGTCTTAAATTGAAACCGTGTCAAATTTTTTATCAGATTTCAAGTTTTTTAATACATAACAGCAGGCGTATAGGTATTTATTAAAGAGATTAATTAAGATATCTAAAACGCACGCAGAAGACTGTGCAATTTTACTCTGGGGTTATTTTATTGTAGCTATTAAAACACATATTCTGTCATCCGTGAACACTTTCTGAATCGAAATGTGGACTGAACATGATTGAATTGTTTTATTTGGACAGTCAAAGATGGCATATTATACCCCAACGAACATACGACACCATATTATTATTGTCAGGGAGTAATTTTCATTTATAGTCAATTTGAAAATTGCCATACACAATCCTCAACATGACATCTCTGACTGTTATCATCCAGAAACCAATGGTCTCGCCGAGCGTTAACATAGAACAATACAAAAATTCTTCACATAACCATTCACCATGCCCAGTTACCGCAGAATCAAAGCGGAGAACTTACCGACTAGTTCTCCATTCTCGTTAATCTGCCGCTGCTTCTCCATCTGCGCCTTCTTCTCCAGGTCTCCGTGGTACGCGACGTTGCTGATGATCTTTGTGTTCGCCTTGATCCTTAGGGTTTCGGGGTCGTCTGCGACCTGGAAGGGAATGAGGGAATCTTTTAAAATAATATTTTCCGATATTTCGTTCAAAGCTCCAAATCATCCAAATGCACTAACAGCGGAACCACGGCTCCCGGGACATCTACCTTCTGCCTGTGGAAATGTAAGGGGGAACCCTTTGCCCGGCAGCGGGACTTGTGGCAAAGACTGCCATAGGGAGATCTCTCTCCAGGCAGATGTTATGCCTGGGGACCGAAGTCCACAGAGAGGAAGTTGGAACTTGTATTTATGCAACCGATCTTCGAAACTTCGTTGGCGCGATGAACGTGTGTAGTAGACATAGAGGACAGAACGAATAGAGAAACAATGTTGGCCACCCAGGCCCGCCAAAGGTTAGTTGATTTCAACTTACTAACATCTACCGTCACTGTCACAGAAACTGTACTCCAATAACCGTAGAGAAAAAGGCACTAGCGTTACGCGCGATCTTGGGCCGGCCAATAAGAGCACAGCGATCGCTTCAATTGTTTGGCGGAATTTTCTCCGAACAACCAAAATGCCATTAGTACTCTACGGGATCTGTCCTCTATGGTAGAAGTTAGGCTATTCGACGGTTGGAAGTGCTAAAGTAAGGCCAACCGACGAGATAAAGAATGTAAACAAAGTTTCAGAGGTTGACGCCATAACTGCATACGAGTGATAAGGATAGAGATAATAATCTGACTACCGCCACGTAACTCAGTAACGGTACCATTGTTTATGTTTATTATCTCGTCTGGTTGGCCTTACTTTAGGGCGCTACGGGATGAATGGACTAGTGATTTATTAACGCAGCTGGCCGTCGTACCTGTGTAAATTTTCCCTTGCTCTTCTCGAAGTCGGCGTGGTAGTTGATGTTGCTCTGCAGGCGCGTGTTCTCCGCTATCCGCCTCAGCTCGGGCGTCTCCGCCATGGTCGTGTGCTTCGCTTTTGGCACGTGTCTGAAATGAGAGCAGTTCGATTTTAAAGTTTGTGTCCAAACAAGCGATGTCCTAGACGCGCCATAAACACAAAATGCAGCCTCAGGCATATTTCTGGTAGTTCTCATACATTTTATATGGACTCGCCGCACACGGTTGACGCCGGTGGCCGCCACACGCTACAATCGTCGCAGCGCGCTTCTCGTGGCCCGCACCGGCCACTAAACGGCCCTCTGAACTGAGTCGCGCGCTTCGACTACTTTTGTAGCTGCGTCTATCTAGCTCCTGGCAGCGTTTGTGGCTGTGGCCGATGACCCGTGTGCGGCGACACTAATTAACCTACGGTGCCTAGACTTGGTTGTTAACCGGAGTTTAAAAGTCCAGGCTCAAGGTGTGTCAACGAGCAATGGAGCGCAGTATTCTAGGTGTTAGAATAACCGATCGAATCAGAAACACAACACTGCGCTCCAAAAGATGTAAAACAAATGTGAGTGTCAGACCCAAGAGAAGATGGCGGGAGGACCTGAACACTTTGAAGATTGGCAGGAGCATGTTCGAGACAGATAGAGAAGAGTTAAGAAGAAAAGGGTAGCGTGACAGTATCGGTTGTAATATTAAAATTATACGAAAGAGGTGCCAGAAAGCGCCGGCCAGAAAAAAACGGGACGTTTGTACCATAACGCCACCGCTTCCGAGCTCACTAAACGTTATATAGACAAAACCATGTTTTATGGCCACTTTTAGCATAACTTAAGCTAAGTATAAACATAAGTGAAAAAAGTATAACATTGACAGGTTGTTCGCCTGTCGCTTAAAGCAACCTAAACCTTTCCTTAGTCCCCTCTTAAGACACCCACTGAAGAAATGGACGTGTTAGGGCAGGATGATGTATTCATGACGAAAAGTAAGCGCGATCGTGACGAATCAGCCGTCATCGCCGTTTTTTGTCGCGCGATGTCTTTTTGGCGTCGCATTTTAACTTAAGCATCAGTAAAAGTGTGGAAAATCGTTGGACTTTCATCTGTTGGATGGAAGTAAAAAATGGAGCTGTACCGCCATTTGAGCACTTTCAAATGCCTTGATGATGCGTTAGATACTTACTGATGCTTTATTTGATTTTGTTATGGATATGTCACCGGAAAATAATAAGAACCCAAAGTTATAAATTTCCTAGGATATTAATAAACTTTCGCAGGATTTTAAACGCGAGACAATTTTAATCATTTTACGCCCACATACAAATACAAATAGATGAATACCAAAAAATAGCACCAAAGTTAAAGAAATCACTGGAAAAATTAAGTGATGATCTTTATGCAGTGCTGCCTGAATGTTATTCATTATTAGGTATTTATTCTTTTGTAATTTTTTTTTTGCTATTTTACTTCACATTTTTAATGTTATTTGGTTATTTCATAATTTGTAATATGGGTCTTCGCCTGAAATAAATGATTTTTATTTATTTATTTGAAAAAGCGTTAAATTAGTTAAAATTACAGCTAACTTTTGCGCTCTGACACAAAAATTAACCATACACTTGTATAGTGACTTATTCTAAGAAAAAATAAATTCTGTAGCTAGATTAAATGAACTTAAAACAAACAGTTACTTTAGTATTATTATACAGTACAGTTGATTGTCATTCGTATGCGTAAATGCAGAGAAATCTATTCGCTGCCAAATTCCATTGAAAGATCTGCCTTTGAATCACATCAATGGTGGCGTTCCCCCGTTCAATTTCTACGTGTGTGCACATTACCACGAGTTCACACTGTCCACAGTGACCGTACCAGCTCGACGGCGAGAATGATTCGTAAGGAGGCAGATAGTTAAAATCATGTCTATTTCTCTTTTTATGCCCGCTAGCATACATTTTTAGGTTTTGAGTTGGAAGGTAGTATTATAGACAGGTTGCTAGTCGCCAAAAATTGTCGCCAATTTCCTCAGTTGCCTCTTACGACATCCACGGAAGAAACGGAAAGGTGTTTGTCTAAACCCGACACCATACGGAACTATTATTATATGCTTAATACATACACATCATAGATATTCTCACGCTTGTATTGTATTGTATTGTATGACTCTTTATTGTACATAAAACAAAATAACAGTTTTACGGACAAAGGCGAACTTATCCCCGAGGGGATCTCTGCCAGTCTTGTATTCCCAAGAGGGGTACGCAGAGCACATGAATAAAAATCCAGTGCCATGTTTAGCAACTTCAGGGTAACCAGATGGTTAGACGTGATATTGCAATGGCAAGTTGCTAGCCCATCGCCCACAATACACTAACCCTTTCCCAGAGACCACTCTTACGACACCCACGGGAAGAAAGGGGGAGGTGCTATTCAAACCCGGCACCACACGGGGCATATGTATATGTATGTTTAATATTAAATTGAAAAAAGCGTATCGTTCGTACCAACACGCCACCACGCCGCTCCGTTTCCGCCGTGAGTGCCTTTTGAGCTTAAACGTTGATGTTACTACACGATAGCACTTATGGTAGCGGTGCGTGGTAGAAAACGAAAGTGACTAGAGCGCGTTGCGTCACTTGCGCGCGCAGCCCTAATCGGGTCCTTAATGTGCACCTGTCCTTACAGGCATCAATGAGAAAGTGAATCTGTTGGTGTGTACATGTCACCGGAAAATAACACATTCCGTAAGTTTATAAATTTCCTAGGAAGTTTATAAACTTTCGTAAGATTCCAAACGGGAGACAAAAAATGTTATTACGCCCACATTTTTGCAAAATTTAATATAATCTAACCTAACCTAACCTAATCTGACATAAATAAAGCTAATCTGATCTAAATTAACATAATCTAGCCTAACCTAACCTAACGTAAATTGATTATTTTACGGAAATGCGGCCGTAAAAAAATACAATTTGTCTGTCGTTTGGAATCTTACGGAAGTTTATAAATTTCCTGAAAATTTTTAGGAAATTTATAAACTTACGGAATGTGTTATTTTCCGGTGACATACATAAGTGTAAACAGTCTCCAGTGTGAATAGGATTAAGAGGATAGGAGTCGCGCCACTTCTCCATACAAACGTAGTCCCCTGTTTTCTCCGTGAATAATGACATAAGAGCAAAAAAAATTTTTTCATTCAATTTGTATCTGCTGTGGCTACGATTTGCTTTTATCGATTTTCTATTTTTTTTTTATTTAAATAAAACAAATACACATACAAACAGATACAAATTGAATGAAAAAAATTTTTTGCTCTTATGTCATTATTCATGGACAAAACAGGGGACTACGTTTGTATGGAGAAGTGGTGCGACTCCTATCCTCTTAAGGATCGTAATTAGAAATTACTAGTGACACTAGTGTTATTTACTTTTTGGCCGTGTGGGACTAACATACGTAAACATAGATAAATCGCGGGTAGGCAGAGCTCACGAAACATATTTTTTAGATTTAAAGTTCAGAGGTACAGTCACGAACAGGGATTGTTGAGCCACTTACCTATGTTTGTAACTTGGTTGTGTTATACTAATCCAATAAATAACATCTGTCAGTCCCATCGGTCATTGATTACACGTCTAAATTGCGAACAGTGGCAAGTGGCTCAACAATCCCATTTCGTGACTGTACCTAATATAGTGACAGACTGTCGTATAAAGTATGTAATGTATATCTTAACCTATCCTCGCCACCACCTTAATCCTTAGTTGCCTCTTACGACATCCACGGAAGAAAAGGAGAGGTGTTATTCTAAACGCGACACAATCACACAGAAATATCCCACATAAAATCGTTTATGTATGTCATATTACTAGGCCTCCCCCTTTCTTCCCGTGGGTGTCGTAAGTCGTAAGAGTCGACTCTGGGAAAGGGTTAGTGTATTGTGGGCGATGGGGTAGCAACCTGTCACTGCAATATCACGTTTAACCATCTGGTTACCCTGAAATCGCTAAACGTGGCACTGGATTTCGAATTAATGTGCTCTGCCTACCCCTCTCGGGAATACAGGCGTGAGGATATGTATGTATGTACATATGTATATTACTAGGAAAGCAGGAATTGTGTGCAATAAAATGAAAGATGAGTCACAAAGTATAAATTCAATTTTGCCGTACAGTAGTTCCTTTATTGACAGTGACATTTTTGAACTAGTGCGACACAACTTCCTTTTATGCGTTTAAATGTAATTACAAATGAATCACGCGAGAAACAAGTGACACAGCAGGCATGTCGGTAATTCGTGAGTAACAAACTAACACATATATGTGTTGTGTATGCCTAACTGTCAAGTGTTGTTACTTGGCACGTTCAAGGTCATATTTAATACATCTTCAGTTCGCGAATATGCATTTTTAAACTTATTAGGGTTCCGTGCACAAAGGGTAAAAACGGGACCCCTATTACAGGTACAGTCGAGTTCATTAATATATGAGCAAAACTGAGGGTTCAAAAATATCTGTACACCTATTTGACATTGACAATAAGGTGCAAAAGTTTACATATTTATTTGGCATTTGTCTGCTCATATATTTATGAACTCGACTGTACGTCTGTCTGTCAATCACCAGGCTGCGTCTCAAGAACCGCGAAAGCTAGACGGTTGTAATTTGTAATTTCCACCAATTATGTAGTTCTGATACCACTAGATCAACTTTTAATACAAAAACAAAATGAAATAATTAAGGCTTCCATACAACATTTTTTTGCCTGTTTTAGCTCAACACCAATAAATTGTAAAAGATAATAGTAGACTAAAATGGATACACACGTGTTCATACCGAGATTAGCTCGACATATTTCAGGCCGATTCGTGAAACATTATCGAGAGAAACGCGCCACGGTTAGACGCGCTTTTAGATGATGTGGGTAGTCTATTTAGCCAAGGATACACTAGGGAACAAATGTCCCACGACATGTTTCGACGACATGTTTCGGCGACATGTCAGGCGAAGCCGGCCGATTTCGCCTGACATATCTGGCGACATCGCGCGACTTATATCCGGAGCGAAGCTTATGTCGAGCGAAGGGTTAGGGCTCATAATTCATAATGTCCCACTCGCAAAATGCCCCTTTGTCCCTTTCGCAAAAGGTCCCTTTTATAAATGTCCCATTCTCAAAACGACCTCTCTGTAAAATGCCCCGTTCTCAAAATGTCCCATCACATAAATTACGTCCCGTTCGCAAAACGTCCCTTTCTCAAAATGTCCTGTTCGCAAAATGTCCCTTCCGCAAAATGTCTTGTTCGAACCTATCGAGTTTGGGCTCATTTGATTCGTCTCAATGAGGTACAGTTGGACATAATAGCTTATACCAAACATGTAATTTTTCACAGAGACTAGTTTCTTTATTTAAACAAGAATTTTGCAGGCGGGACATTTTGCGAAAGGGAAGTTTTGCGAACGGGACATTTTGCGAAAGGGGCTTTTTCAGAAGGGCCATTTTGCGAAAACAATGGGACGTTTTGAAGAAGGGACGTTTAGAGAAAGGGACGTAATGGGATTGGGGTATTTTGCATAAGGGACCATTTGAGAAAGGGACGTAATTTTGGTGGAGGGACATTTTGCGAGTGGGACATTATGAGCCCTAACCGAGCGAAGTCCGGCAACGTCGCGCTACTTCACACGACGTTGCAGGGGACACGTGTTGTGGGACATTTGTCCCCTAGTGTATCCTTGGCTTTAGGGTCTCACCAAACCAGTCGACGCCTATTCGGCAAAACGCGGGTAGAAAAAGCTTTATGTCAACGCAATAAGGGCGAATAATACATAAAGTTTTTTCTACCCGCGTTTTGCCGAAAAGGCGTCGACTGGTTTGGTGGGACCCTAAGCCTCCCTATTAAAAATGTGCGCGCAGCGTCGCGTCGCGTCTCGGTGTAAGCCGAGACTTAAGGTCATTCAAATTAGCCTGGTTGCTTGTGATGGTGATGAAGGGGCGATGATGTAAAATATCATATTTATAATATGTACTCACGCTTCACAGTAGGGCAGCTTGCCGTAGCCTTTGTAGGTCCGCATATTTAGCGTCATCCCGCACTCCTGGCATTTGAAACAGCCCTTGTGCCACACCTGGGGACAAACGTGTTTAATATTAGCTCGAGTTCTCAACGTACACTTGAGTCTTCAATAGAGACTCGAGGTCTCCACAAACGTATATAGTTGAGTTGAGATTGGCAATAAGGGGCTCCAGAGGGTTAATTTCAATACTTTCTTAGTCCCTTAAGCCTCCGTTACATAAGCACGGGGCATTCGCGTGGCGTGTTCTTCGGGGGCCATTGGTCATTAGTCCATCGCTATTTTAACTATCCGAACCACCTGGGGTTAACAGTATTTAGTGCATCACGAAAGGGCAGTGTGGTCGTTAAGGTGATATCAGACGGTTCACTCGGAGAACGTTCATCCGAGTGATTGCTTCATTTTTCTTTCATTCCATGTTCAGATTGTTTAGCTAGAAATGAACATTCACTAATCTATTCCGACAGTATGGCGTCGAATGAAGTCGTGTCTTGGGAAAGGTTTAGTTTGGCGAATCCGAGTGAACGGTTCATTCGGTGTTCAGACTATTCATTTGTCGTTCATCGGAGTGCGAATGAAAGATGCCGAGTGAAGCGATCCAACATTGCTGGATCGATTCACTAGTAAATTCATTCGACAGTTTTGTTTCATTCCGTGTTCAGACGTGTCATTTCGAGTGAATAGTACCGAATGAAAGGCGAAAATGAAAGAAAAATGAACCGTCTGATATCACCTTTACCGGGCACGAGAGAACAAAGTTTGGGAAACTCGGAACAATTCGAGCGAGAGTCCGATTCGCACTTGGCCGGTTTTTTGCTATCGGAGTGAAAATTAACGCGTACCCCCGGGCTTGGGGAGGTCCAGGAGTTATGTGGGACTCTTACCCCCGTCCTATTCCCGAATGGAAGCATTGGAATAGCATTTCGGCTTGCTGCAATATCAGGCTTCGTGCAGCCCTTTGAGCGCTATTTAGCACGGAATTGTTATATTTTATTCCATGAATATTATTAAATTACTATTCATTTACGGATATGTTCACCTAAAATGTTATGTCAATTTTCTGTTAATAAATGTCTTTCTTTCTCAGAGTCGCTGGGCTGTATCGCGCGCGACTCGACCCGCGCCTTGCGATACTAAGCCGGCATTTGTGTAGCAATTAGATGATTAGCATGCCTGAGCGGTTAGCGCATGCGTTATGTCACCCCGTCATATGACATGACGTCAGCTAGAACGCAATTTGAACCAATATTTGGTTATTCTTTGCTTTAATCTGTGCTGTGACGCGTGGTGTCGGGTTTAGAGTGACTCTCCAGTTCTTCCGTGGATGTAAGAGACGACTAGGTAAATAGATATAGGTATGCTTTAAGCGACAGGCTAGCAACCTGTCACTATTATGTACCTCTTCCGTCCGTTAAACAAACTTACGCTGTAAGTGGCTGCGAAGCGTCAAATAGTCATGGTTTTGTCTATGTCACGCTTCGTGTGCTCTGCCTACCTCATTTGGGAACACAGCAGTGTATGTAGTGTAGCGGTTCTCAAACTTTTTTGCTGATGGAACCCTTTTGGAAAGCGAAATACTTGACGGAACACTACAAAAAAACTACAGTCCTTCCGTCCGTCCGTACGCTGCGCCCAAAACGTTTGACCAGAGACTGGTGTTTTTTTTTCTAAATTCTCGCGGTACCCTTCCAGAGGTGTCGCGGAACCCTGGGGTTCCGCGGAACACACTTTGAGTATGGCTGATGTAGTGTATTATGTAAAATTTGACAACTCGACATCGAGCTAGTCGACAAGTTTAGTTAGTTGCCTTAGGAATAACACCACAGGGTTCAATAGCTTCTATACTACCTAGAGAGTTACATACATACATCACGCCCGTATTCCCAAACAGGGTAAGCAGAGCACATGAAACGCAACGTAGACAAAACCATGACTATTTCTCGAGGCCACCTCTAGCATATTAGCTTAAGTTGGCAGGTATAATAGTGACAGGTTGCTAGACTGTCGCCTAAAACATACCTTAACCTATTTCCTTAGTCCTAGAGTTATCCGGTTATAATAGTATGGCGCGGTTATGGCGCGCCGCTGTAATGTTTATTTTCATCTCCTGATTCATTGGCTGCGTAAACAAACATGCTGTAAGCATAGTTTAAAGAGAATAATAGAGGGCACTAGAGTACGCTACAACTGAAACTACATACACATACATACGCACATCACGCCTGTATTCCCCAAAGGGGTAGGCCTCGGGTAGGCTGAGCACACGAAAACATTGTCAAAACTATGACTATTTCACGTTTCGTAGAACCTATTTTCTATTTCTAGTAAAAGTCATGTGGCATTGCATTGCCCCACAAAAATCTTTGTTTTTATTGTTACATACATACATATTCTCATGCCTGCATTCCCAAAAGAGGTGGGCAGAGCACATGAATCCGGAATTCAGTGCCACGTTTAGCAATTTCAGGGTAACCAGATGGTAAAACGTGAATAACGTGATATTGCAGTGAGAGGTTGCTAGCTAGCCCATCGTCTACAATACACTAACCCTTTCCCAGAGTCGACTCTTACGAAACCCGCGGGAAGAAATGGGGAGGTGCTATTCTAACCCCGCACCACACGGTGATGTATTAATAATTATACTAGGAATAAATGAGTATGAGTATTTGGAATACGTAGCGACTGAATTCGAACTCATCATCATCACAGTTCCTGTTGACATGTTAAGGAAAATATATGTAAAGCTTTGTATGTTAACGGTTTTCAGGAACATAATAATTGGCCTAAAACGTGTCATAAATCCAGTCTAAAGCTCCAAACGCATAGACAGCGGAAACGGAGCGGCGATGGTACGAATGAAACGCTCATTTCCCGGCCGGCGCTTTGTGCGCGCTTTTTAGTTTTATTTCGAATATTACAAGCGATACCGGGACGCCACCGCTTCTTCTATCAGTGGGTTAGGAGCTTCAACTGGTACAATGGTGAGCAATAAACTTGGCAATATTTTAAGTGGTGGCCCCCCCACGTATTGGAAAACGCTACGATGCATGGGCGGGAGGTAGGTTCAAACAACGCGTTACGTAAGATGGTTTTTAATTGAAATGCAAACATTGGGGATTCTATTTTCCCAAATTGGCAACACTTGACGTTTAGATTTCACAGGGAATCCCTTGATTGTGTACGTCACTTTTATTTTGTTCTTCAAAGTTGGCTACCCTTCTCGTACTGTCGAGGCATTCCCCGTAAAGCACAAGCTTTACGGGGAATGCCCCGACAGTATTGCATTGCATGTAACTTATATTTTGTTTTCGTTGTTAGTATGCATAACATAACTTGCAACTTTTAGGTAAAAATGGTAACGACTGTTACGTTACGTTCAGAGAGGGGGACGGGGTGCACACAAACGTCACTGTGCGTTACGTGGGGGGAGGGAGGGTCAAGAATCTTAAAACATTGCGTTAACGTAATATTGAACGCCTCCTGGGAGTGAGTTCGCACATCGTTTTTCCAGGTAAAAGTTGCCAAGTTTAGTCGGAATAGCATAACACTTCTCCATTCCTTCCGTGGATGTCGTAAGACGCGAGTAAGAAAACAGGTTTATTCTCGTTTAGGTATGCTTTGGACCACGGGCTAGCAACCTGTCTCTATTACTACCTCTTCTAACTTTACAAACCTAAAATTATGATAGAAGTGGCTGCGAAGCGTGATAGGCATAATCATGACTTTGTCTATATCACGTTACGTGTGCTATGCGGGGTACGCAATTGGGAGCATAGGCGTGACTGTATGTATATATGTTTATTGTCGACTAATGTATCTTACATTAACTCCCAAATTTCCCCCATCTTTTCCATATTTTCCAACATTTCTTCGCTCCTATTAGTCGCAGCGTGATGTTGTATCCTAAAGCCGTCCTTGATAAATGGTCTATCCAACATAAAAATATTTTTTCAATTCGAACCAGTAGTTCCTGAGATTAGAGTGTTCCAACAAACAAACAAACTCTTCAGCTTTATAATATTAGTATAGATTAAGTCCCTGTTAGTCTGTGCCACCGGCCCGCGGCCTCACACCGCCATCTGCCTATCTGGGCCGTACAGTTATGGATCAGTACCTTACAGAGTTTACTATGACTCGCTAGCGGCAAAACGACTTATATAGAGTTAAAGCGGCAATGGAGAATGTTACAAGGTATGCCAAATCGCTTCAAATTTTGTATCAGTAAAGCCTGTATGCATACAAATACACTAGTTTTTG
>BHDV01002601.1:31121-54220 GCA_005406045.1 Adoxophyes honmai | reverse complement strand
GTGTGTGAACTCTCTTGTGGGGGAGGCATGTTATGTATAGACAATACATGTGGGTAGTTAGTGCTACCCACAATTGAGGGTAGCTATGGAAAGCAGTCTGCATTCGCGATTCCAGGCAGCACATCTGCTCCTCACCCAATTTGTAAGTTTATAATAGAACTTTATGGACAAACGCTCAGGGCACAATTGTGCTTGCTATGCATTCTCGCTTACACACTTTAGTTCGGCTACTCGACGCATTTGGCGCTGGGGTGCTAGACATCTGTCATGAGTCATCTGTCTGAGACATCAATCAATAACCAATCACAACGCAAGTGTTCAGCGCGCAAAAAATCTCCTTTATCATTGGTAGATCGAAGTTTCCCGCGCCACAACTGGTGTATTACGCAGGTACATCGTGGAGCATTCTTTGTTTGGTAATACTGTACCATGACGTTTCTAGTAGAAGTTCGGCTATTCGATGATAGGTGGCGCTATTTGTCTTTGTGATGTTTGGTGTAGTCTCTCTGAAATGCCGTTTGTTTCAGGATAATAACTTCATAGTGAGCTCTTCGGAGGCTGGCGAGATGTGCACCTGGGACCTGGTGGATGGCAAGTGCCGCGAGAGCGTGAAGCTGTCACAGATACACACGAACATACAGGTGGGCTTATATTTGTGAGGCTGGCGATGCATAAGCGGTCCCATAGGCAAGAATTTGTGCGCGACTGCAAAAGGAACGAAAAAAGAAAGAAATACACGATGTGAATGCGCGAACGCGACGCGCGGGAGGTACAGGGGGTGAGGCGCGAGCGGAATCGGCCTATTTGATTTGAACAGCGCGCCCGGCACGATTTTTTGCCGGCGTGCGGGCTGACAAAACGCCCGACATTTTACGTCGGATCTGACTGTCGAGCGTGTGTGAACAGCTTCATATAAAATGTTCTGCCGC
Organism: Adoxophyes honmai; assembly: GCA_005406045.1. Classification (NCBI taxonomy): domain Eukaryota; kingdom Metazoa; phylum Arthropoda; class Insecta; order Lepidoptera; family Tortricidae; genus Adoxophyes; species Adoxophyes honmai. Next base: position 53,291 of record BHDV01002601.1, on the reverse strand, counting down.
TACGACACCCGATCAAAAATCGGGCCGACGCCCGACATGGTGGGAACGGGCTCTTAATCTAAAAATAGGCCTTAAACAAGTAGTAACTTAAGGGTGCCTGTCCACTGGAGCGGAGCGAGGCAGCGGAGCGGTCAGCGAGATAAAAATCCGCCAATAGAATTGAATCCACTGAAGAGAACGGGAGATTTTATGTAATTCTATTGGTGGATTTTCATCTCGCTCACCACTCTACTGCCTCGATCCGTTCCAGTTGTTAGGCAGCCTAGTGCTGTGTGCGATGAAATAGTTCAATAGGGAATCTTCCATATCTTCCGAATGTCTCAACAGGCGTCTAAACTGACTCTTATTCTCTCTCCAGGCATACCACATGTGTAATAGTGAAGATCTCCGCCTCTTCTGCAACGGTTACTACGCAGAGATCCTGGTGATGGACCCGTTCTCTCTGGAGATCCTCTTCTGCCTCAGCTCCAAGATGAACCCTGACTGGATCTCCGCTTTACATGTGAGAATTGACAGGTTTATTATTAAATAATTTTAAACAAAAAAAAACCGACTTCAAATTAGCAATATTTTGAAAGTATGTATTCTGTTTACTGAATGTAAAATCTTAATTTCATTAACAAATTACCGAAAACGCCGTACATCTCCATATAAAATTTGAAGAGTTCCCTCGATTTCTCCAAGATTCCATCATCAGATCCTGGTTTCGTGCCAATGGGACCAATTTCGAGTTATACCCTTTCGATTAAAAAAAACAATTTTGAAAATCGGTCCACGGGTCTCCGAGATATCGAGTAAAATACACACAAAAAAAAATTTGGTTGAATTGAGAACCTCCTCCTTTTTTTGAAGTCGGTTAAAAAACTTTAACCTCTGTTATACATGTTGTTTTTCTATAATTAATTCTTAACTAACGTATTCGGTAGGTACTGAGGGAAAAAATCCATTTGTTTTTTCAGGTGCTCCGTCCATCGTCGAGAAAAGACGACGTTGTTTTGGCTATATCAATCACAGGCACAGTCAAGGTGAGTCTAACGTAAAATAAAATCTGTCGCAAATTGTTATTTTACAACTTTGATATGGTTCTCTCACTATAGAGAATCTATCGCATTTGGGATCGGCATTGGCCTGACTGGGGAAAGCCATCGCGATCGCGTCTCGGTGAAACGCTTTCGTATAACAAACCAATCCCCAACTGAAATTTTGTTGCGAAACGAATGTTCGGTGAATCATTCGTTCAATTAAATACTTTTATAGTAGTTATGCAACTAAATATTCCGCGAATTAGGTAGCTATTACCACTATTTATATCGACCCAAAAAAAAAAAAAAAAAGTTTGTTGTATGGAAGCTCCTCATAAAAAATACATTTATTTTATTTTTTATGTTTGTTGTTATAGCGGCAATAGAAATGCATTACTTGTGAAAATTTCAACAGTTTAACTAGTACCGTTCGTGAGATACAGCCTGTGACACAATCAAACAGTGAAGTCTTTCATAAAGTCTCGTTTTCACCGTTCAGCTACGGAACCCTAAAAATATAATTTTTTTCAGGTCTGGTCCCTTTTGGGACACGAGAACAAACAATCGGAGCCGATCTACGAGAACGAGTCGAAGCAGATCCGCTGCCTCAACGCTCTGTCGCTCAACTGCTGCGCTCACAACCAGCGCACTGTGCTCATAGTGTGCGCCAAGTATTGCCAGATATACGACGCGGGTGAGTGTTTTAAAATATATTGAAGTTGTATAGTAATCGCGGTTTTTAACACATCCAGAACCAAGGACCCGGCTCCCGGGTTATTCAAAACTTTCGCGACATACCGAGAACCAGCCGGGTTCATTTTATACTAGTTATAGACTACTCGGTTCCGCGCAGATGTTTTGATTTTAGGCTTGGTCGTGAATGTGTTAAGTAATCGCGGTTTTTAATATATGTTTAGTGTTATTATGAATTTCGGCAAGGCTCATTTCATTAGTTTGGTCATAGGTTAAGCCTTAACCTTAAGGTATATATTAAGATTATTAAGTGGAAGACTATCACACAGGTGTACCGTTTTTGACGGACGCTCCCCACACTGCAGCCTAAAAAACGGTCGCAATACGGAATCGCAGTGACGCGTCGTATCTGCACCGTTTTTGACGCAAGCATTCACACCGCTGCTTAAAAAAATGTCAATGGTTTGGCAGGTTCATATCAAAAATATTTCGTATGGGGAACGTATTTTGAGCAGAGCGTCTAGTGTAATTGAAACGATCATGGATTCGGTAACGATTTCGGCTGCGAATTAACGCGGAATTGTACGAAAACTAAGACAGCGCTGCTAAGCGGAACGTATGCACAACTGCCACGGTCGATACGTCTCCATACAATTCCGCGTTAATTCTTAAACGACATCGTTATCCAATCCAATACTCTATGTTAGACGCTCTGCAGTGTGTGGAGTCTGCAGTTAAAACGGTGCGGATACGACGTGTCGCTGCGATTCCGTACCGTCACCGTTTTTTAACCGACTTCAAAAAGGAGGAGGTTCTCGATTCGACCTATTTTTTTTTTATTTTTTTTTTGTGTGTATGTTACTCGATATCTCGAAAACCCGTGGACCAATTTTCAAAAAAAATTTTTTAATCGAAAGCGTATAACTCGAAATTGGTCCCATTGGCACGAAACCAGGATCTGATGATGGAATCTTGGAGAAATCGAGGGAACTCTTCAAATTTTGTATGGAGGTGTACCGCGTTTTCGGTAATTTGTTGATGTAGTCAAGAATTTACATTCAGTAAACAGAATACTTTCAAAATATTGCTAATTTGAAGTCGGTTTTTTTTTGTTTAAAATTATTCAAGATGATATTATGACAAAGTACCTCTCTTTCGCAGGTGACTTCTCAGTCCTGTGCTCCATACAGGCCCCGACAGGCGAGCGCTGGATGTCAGGCGACTTCCTGGCTCCCGACAGGATCCTGGTCTGGTCCACAGAAGGGAAAGGATACCTGTACAGACTGCCTGCCAAGTATGTACAAGTGATGTGTCGGGTAGCTGTAACGGCCACAACCACGAAACGCCACCACCGGGATATCTCCAGTATAAAACTACAGTGAGACTCATTCATAGAGAAATAAACTGATCTACTCGCGTTTTTTATATCGAGATTAGCTCGACATGTTTCGGGCCAATCCGTGACCCATCATCTGGAGCTACGCGACAAGGCAGCGGATAGACGCACTGCGCTGCCGCTCTTTCCGCGCGACTGCTAGATACAACTGACAGTGGTTCACAACTCAAAATTCAATTCAAAATTCAAATTCAAAATTCAAAACTTTATTTATGCAAATAGGCTCCTAAGAGCACTTTTACACGTCATTTTTGATTTCACTTTTTGATTTTACCAGAAAGTGAAATCAAAAATGACGTGTAAACTACCCACATTGTTGCCAACACATTCACTATTATTGTCAAAAGACGGGTAGCACACAACACTAACAACATCGTGTCTAAAGACTAGTATTAACCTTTTGACCGCCAAGGCGCGAAGTGAAACGCTGTGCTCCTAACGCCAAAGACGTGAATCGGCTCTTAGATAATGCTTGTTTTTTTTCGAATGGTGCTGTATTATTTTATTTAAATTAGGTATAAAATAACTTACACTACCTATAAATAAAGTAAACCTAGAAAAAATGTTGCAGCGTTTTATATTTCAGTTCTTTCGCAATAACGTCGACGCACCATTTAACGTCGTGGCGTCACGGGCACTGACTTGCGATGACGTGATATGGCGTCTTTGGCGGTCAAAAGGTTAAGAACAGTTTTCCAGTTCGGGGGAACCGACCACCCACTATCGATATCGGCCTCACGCACTTTTGCGGAATAAAAAACCTTTCCCGCGCTGCCGTGGCGCGTAGCTCCAGATGATGGGTCGCGGATTGGCCTGAAACATGAAAGGTAATCTCGATATAAAAAACGTGAGTGGATTCGATTATTTCACTATATTTCCTGTAGTTACATTTTATGTCCCGCGCTACAATCGTCGCAGCTTCGGCCACTAACCGGCTGTCTGAACTAAACAAGTGGCTGTCGCTTCAACTACTTTTGTAGCTGCGTCTAGCTTCTCGCGGCGTTTGTGGCTGTGGCCGGTGGCCGTGTGTGACACTAAGGTTTAAGAGGGGAACATGGTTTATAGAAACGGATGTTCGTAATATTTAATTTGTCTGCAGTAGGTGGTTTGAAATTTCGTAATTCCGGCGGCAAAAGGGTTTTGTGGGAGTTGTGTTCCCATTTTTTATTTTTTTATTATATTTTCTCAGTGGTGTTGTGGTTAGAATGACACACTCCATTTGTTAAGTGGATGTCGGAAGAGGTGACTATGGGAATAGGTTAAGGTGTGTTTTAGGCGACAGGCTAGCAACCTGTCACTATTGTACCTCTTCCATCTTTGCAAACCTAAAACTATGCTAGAAGTGGCTGCGAAGCGTGATACAGTCATAGTCATGGTTCTGTGTATGTCACGATTTGTGTGCTCTGCCTACCCCATTTGGCAACACAGGCGGGATTGTATGTGTTTTAGTCGACGGACTAGCAACCTGTCACTAGTACGGGAGACTAAAATGACATTTCAAGTATTGCCTGTTTTTTCCACTTCATAAATAGTGATGTCCTACAACCGGTATTTACCGAAAAAAAAATGTAAGTGTGGTTGTTAGGTAGTATAGTCAAGAGAACTGTTATAGGGATCATGTCTCGCCGCGTTAGGAATAACGTGATTTAAAAAAAACTATCCACTCTTTTTTTTTTTGTAGAAGTCTGTTTTTAATTTTCTTTTACAATGCTGCCCTACATTGCACATAAATACAATGTTTTTATACAATACGACAAAAGACAAGAAATTAAATGAGCCCTTTATTTTGACATACTTAATTTTTCATTTTGATTTTGCGTTTCACTTATAACTTGCGCTGATAACGCCCTCGGCGATTTTTCTCTAGTGGAACAGCAATTTCTGCGGTCGTGGGCGAGGGCGTTGTAGGTGCCAAACGGAAAGTACTCGATGTGACAGCCATTTTTTTTTAACATGAAAAGAATGATATTTAAATTATAAAACTGGAAAACCTAGTGGTTCACGTTTCGGGGACGTTTTTCAGCCAAATTAAGTACATCACGTTGAATATGAAACTGAAGCCTGCACTAAAAAAAGAGCACACTTTTCTTTTTCACGTATATAACGGAGATGCAATCACAATAGTATTATACTTACCCGCTATGCTATGCACAAAATATTATTTTTGACGATTCGTTTCAATCGAATCAGAAACCGGAATCGTGACAACACTGTTCGTATTAAGCAGGTCACATTATTTTTACGTTTGACATTTGAGGTTGTCATTTTAGTCTCCCGTACTAAAAAACAGATCTTATATCTAACCTAACCTTGGAAGAATAAAAGTACAAGAGGCATAATAGAGAGAACTGGAATGGAAGAATGGATAGAATAAGCACAGGCCTTGACATTACGTCGAGGGTAGGCAGAAAAAAAAACCTAACCTTGGAATAGGTTTTGTCTATGTAATATTTCGTGTGCTCTGCCTACCCCGGTTGGTACAAAATGATGTATGTTAAATTTACTACATTGATAGCCTAGTCTGTTAGTCATCTATGTTTTTAGACCTCTACCTACTGAAGACAGGTTTAATATTTTGAACATCCTTTAACTGTGTTGGATTTTTAAAACTAACATCACTAAACATTTCTGGTGTAATTTATATGGTATTTGTTGAACTAAAACACTTAATCAAAACGTCAAATCGTTAATTTCTAATTATATAATTTACTACAGATATAGTGCGTAAGTTGCGTAACGTGGTATCTTCTTTTCGTATTTCACTTCTCATTATGATTAATTTGTCAACTGTTTAATCGCTTTTTTTCTGACACTTTACACTAGTGATGTTGCGGATATCCGCATCCGCATCAAACAATGCGGAGTTTACAATTTCTTATCCATCAATAAGACACATTATTTGATGTTAAATCATAAAACGATGGCTCTATCCAGTTTTACGACAGTTGAAGTGAATGATTATGATTGCACACACAACTACGCACAAAACTTGTATAAAATGAGAGCGAATGAATTGAACGAGTGAATGTCAAATTGGAACTTGGTATACTGAAGTTGATTGAAATAGCATGAAGAAAACGAACTTTTTAAATTAAATATGAAATATTTTGCACTATATCTGTAATTCTCTTGTAACTTGCGCTTACAGATCAGCATACAATTAATTTTGATACAAGTAAATACAATACAAATTGCACTAGGGGGTAAATTTTTGCTAAGTGCTAAGTGAAAAAGAAATATTTTATTAACAATCGGCATGGAATCAGTAATAATAATTAATAAACCATCCTAGTTTCATGAGAGCACAGCCTCTGTGTTATAATTTAAAGGGATTATACAATAATGTATACATTTTATATATTATTGGACGTATACAGAAATAGAGAGATCAATCATTCTGACATAATATGTCAGTGTCAAAGTAAATTTGTAAAATCAATATAATTTTGTTTAATATTACCGAAAGTAATTAAATGTATAAAAAAAATACGGGGTTATGTTCCGTTGAGTGAAAAAATATAGATGGACTATGTTGTAAGTTCCCATTTTCGTTTTGAATTTGATACTTTGAGAATATAATAATATGTAATGTAATGTAATGTAATTATGTAATGTAATTTATATTATAAAGCTGAAGAGTTTGTTTGTTTGTTTGTTTGTTTGTTTGTTTGTTTGTTTGTTTGTTTGTTTGTTTGTTTGTTTGTTTGTTTGAACGCGCTAATCTCTGGAACTACTGGTTCGAATTGAAAAATTCTTTTTGTGTTGGATAGACCATTTATAGAGGAAGGCTTTAGGCTATAAAACATCACGCTGCGACCAATAGGACCGAAGAAATAGTGGAACATGTGGAAAAAAACGGAGGAAATTGGTCACTATTCCACGCGAACGGAGTCGCGCGCACAGCTAGTATGTAATATAAGTATTGTGTAAGTAAGTAAGTAAGTAAGTAAAAAAAAACTTTTCTCTCTCTCTCTGTCTCAACACATAAAATGTATACATTATTGTACATCAACATTCAATTTGTATAATTTGATTTAAATGCTAACTTGCACGTTTTCAGCAGACATTGCTCAATATTTGTCTCATACAACATTAACATTATGACGAAGTTCTTGAAAAAATACTAATTGTCTGAAATGTATTTTATACAAGACATTTTCAGGAGAAAATAATCTATTACAATGATTATTTTTTAATCATTTATAGTATGACTTTCAATATGCAATGTTACACGAAGATATAAGTTGAAATGCTGGATCTGAACTGGAAACCTTGGCATTCCGTGCCATGCTTTTTCAAACTGCTACGCTCGAATTTTCAAAAAGTGTCAGTTAAAATTAAGATTATTGAAAGCTTGATCATCACCTCTATTTCTTCCGTGGATGTCGTAAGAGGCAACTAAGGTTTAGGTATATTTTAGGCGACAGCCTAGCAACTTGTCACTGTTGTACATCTTAACTTAAAACTTAAAAAATATGCCAGAAAGGGTAACGAAACGTAACATCGTCACGGTTTCGTGTGCTCTGCCTACCAAATTAAAAAATACAGGCCTGATGTATGTAATTGAAAGAACATGGAACGATTCACTTATTTCGTGTATTTTCATTGTATGTTGAAACTTTACAAGTGTCATACATGTGTTACGGTTGCCAAAAAAATGGTTTTAACGTTTTTCAAGAACATATCGTCTAAAACTAAATAATATAATCTTTGTTATAGCAAACTGCGCGGGCGAGCTATTTCTAGGTTAGCACAATTCGTTCTCGACGTACGTCCGATGGCACAGTTAACAAATGCTAACAGTAATCCGTCTTGAAAGCCAATTACTAAAGATGTTTGAACCTTTTCATGATATGCTTGAAGAGGTTTTTGTTAAGGGGGTTATGGAATGCCAGTGAGAAGTGTTTTGGACAGTTAAAAGAAGCCAAATAAACTATAAATAAATAAATAACTAATTTGTTGGCGGACAATTTCGCTTTTACCTTTGTATTACTTTGAATCGTTATTAGATAAAAAAATTACACAGATTCAAATATACGATACAGCATAATGTCGTGTCAGTGGGCAGGGTTTTTTTTAATCCGTGCGGAGTCGCCTTTAGAATGACACCTCTCCATTTTTCCGTGGATTTTGTTATTACAAAACTCTATTTGACGACTAAGGATATTAATATAGTATGATTTTACTGTACAAGAAAATATTATTGTACAAGAGAAGAAAAGCAGATATATTACAAAGAAGATAGATTCCTAAAGGGATGTCTGCTATATTTTTAATGCGAATTAAAATCTCAGGATGTAAAAAACTAATTTAGTACTGAGACGGTTTACTGTTTGTGTTTATTGCACTGTGACACGTCTGCGTTTTGTTTTGCTAGCACCTGTATTACTGCTTTTTATAATTGGTTTTAGTAAGAGTTTTGACAGTGTTTTTTTTTTAGTTCGCTGTGAGTAGATAGTCTCATTTTTGTAGCTCTAGCTTGATGATAAAATTATTTGCTTTATTTATAGTAACTATAGAACAATCGACGAGTAATGATCCCTGGGACACTGACAATAATAATCACGATACAACCTTGTAGCGGCGTCACCGTTACATTGAAATCGAACCGTAGGCGTTTAAAAATTACGTTTATTTATTTTAGGTAGATTTATTTCATTACAATGATATTTCGATGGAATTATAACAATTCTTAACATTTACAAGGAATTATCTCAACCAGAATTTACGTTTACGTCTTGCAAAAGTTACTTCGTTTGGAAGACATCGACTAATGTGGAAAAATATCGATAAAAAAATGTCGATAAAAATATCGATAAGTTGAAAAGAATGTACACAAAATACACTAAAGTAGTACACTTTCCGTCTTCGATTTATAATCATTTAAGTTGTCTGCAATGCGAAATGCCGAAAAGACTACGTAAAACTGTACTCAACAGTGAAACGCTGGAGTTTGTGGTGCGCTTGCGAGATCATTTTGATCGCGAGCAACAAAATGGTGGACCTTTGTTGCCAATTGAGAACGTACGCGACCGTGTTGCTGATGCTCTGGGAATCGGAAAGGCTACCGTCTCCCGAATTACAAAGGAGAAGTTCGGCAAATCCTCGATGGAGAAGAACATACTCTCATCTCCAAAGAATAAGAAACATAACAGGGCATACCCCGTAACCCATCCCGATGGCTTCGGTAGTAGCAAGCAAAGGATCCCGATAGCAGAAAAAAATACGTTAGGACTCGTATGAACCAGCCAATTAGCGATCGCGGCTTAGTGACAGATCAGATAATGTTGCCAATGCCAGTGAGAATCTCCTGAATATACTATTCTCTCTGCTGATAAGTATTGTCAGTATAGTAAATGATTTCCCCTTACCGACGAACGTTGCTAGTAAACTCCCCCGATTCCTCATAATAATATTATCTTTCCGTCAGATCCAGTGGAATAGTCATAGTCTTCGCCCTAAACAACCCGAAAATTAGCAAGTGGTACTGGTAGCCTCATATGATCCTGTCGCCTTTGCCATTTCGGAGACATAATTTGTCCTTGAGTCCCAGTTCCGGGTGCCCTGATACACCTGCCCCCGGCATAACAGAGATGACGGCTACGGAGGAGCCATTCTTCTTATCAAATCCGATTTTTCGATTTCTTTCCATTTTCCGTTTTCAAAACCCTATTAAACAAACCACTTCGATGATTTGCAGACTCCGTATCGGACACACGTGCACCCCAGCCCGCCTATACAGGTGGGAGATCGCCCAATCCCCACTCTGCTCTTGCGAATTAGAGGAAGGCACCGCAGAACATATATTTTTCAACTGACCGCTTAGAACAAGTTACTTGTACAACGTTCTGCCCTCTGATATCCCCAAACCTATTAATCTTAAAACCCTCCTATTTTTATCATCCACTAACAAAAAAATACCCCCATTTTGGAACATTTCGGTTAAACTGGTCAAACACGTTTAACGTTATGCTGCTGTCAGGAGTCATTGGCAGAAATGATTGCTACCCTAAAAGCGACTCGTGTTGCCATACACAAAAGTTGAAGTTCAAAGTTCACAAAATATATATTTTACATAAGAAGGCCTGTACCGAAAAGTTTTTTTACAAAGTATATTGACGATATTTAATGAAACTCCGATGAATAACAAAGACATCCACCATTTTTCCTACCGCCGCAAAACTTAAACTGAGATTTTTGAGATAATTTCGCAAAACAGTTTATCTCCTCATTATTTTATCGCCCTGCATTTTTAATAATAACCGTACTCAAACTGATTTGACTATGCCAATAGATGCACAAAGATATCATAAATAGAGGGATTTTAACAAAAATTTAAAACAGTTACCGGCCAAATTTTTGCTGGTAATAATAAGGATTTTGTAAAAAAACTTTTCGGTACGGTACGGGCCTTACATAAATGACCTGATTCACAAAACGAAAGTTTGTTTACTGGGTAAAATTATACGATAAGGAAATGAAATGGGTCCATTTCTATTTTTGGAAAATTTAGGTTTTTTTAGTTTTTAATTTATGCCAAAAAAATTAAATCACTTCAACGACAACATAACAAAACTCCTTCGTCTTTAATAAAGTTAAGTTCCATCGACACGCCCCATCACTAACGTGAACTGTCATGGCTCATGTCAGGGATCATGTCTCGCCGATTGTCCTATAGTGATAAAATAGTGTACAGGGTGGCCAAAAATTAACCGTAAGTATTTTACACAGTGGTTTGGTACACGCGTCTAAAAACCCCTGTATAATTTAATTCCTGAAAACTTTCATTATTGACCTTATGGAAGACAAATGTTTCATCGCTTTTTAGGTCATTGCGCCCTGTGTTTTACCTATCTTAGTCGGCGCGTAGGCACCTGCAATCGTTCGACATTGCGATGCTACGCGCGTTGACTAAGAGCCGGAGTACAAAAGACTGTGCAAAATTTTCAGATTTTCGTAGTTTTTTTTTATGAAATTTCGGGAACAAAACTTCACAGGGGTTTTCAGACGCTTATCCCCAACCACCTGTTAAAATATATACGGTAAATGTCTGGTCACCCTGTATAAATAAGTATGCATAGAAAAGTATTTTTTTAAGTGGCTTATTGCACTATCATAAAAAATCATCTAGTTGTTGTCATGTGTATGATTTGTGGTTGTAATTTTTATTTTTAATTGTACTTGAATAAAATGTGCTTAATTAATTATTAGGTAGAAAAGAAATATCGGGTTGCAGGCAATACCGACTTTCATTTAGAACAACGTTCAGAATAGTGTGATTTAAGTCTACTTTGTCAAAGGCATGTTAAAAACTGAAAAAACATAGAGGACAGACCAACTAGAGAAACAATGATGGCCACCCAGTTCCGCAAACCGTCAGTTTATTTCAACTTACAAACTGTCACAGAAACTGTAAAGAGCCAATAACCATAGAGGAAAAAGCCACTGCGTTACGCGCGATCTTGGGCCGGCCAATAAGAGCACAGCGAACGCCGCCATGCTTTGGCGGAATCGTCTTCGAACAAATTCAATGACGTTAGTACTCTATAGGTTCTGTCCTCTATGGAAAAAATATAGCCTGGAGATGTTTCTATGGAAATATAGATAAAAAGTGTGTTTTGCTTTACACCGAAAGTAGCTTACAGTATAGTCTTGAATCTGGATTTTTTATTACTAAACAGAGATCTAATCGGCAACTACCGCCAGTTGCAACCGCTCGGTCCAAACTAAAGGCCGGTCGTGAAGCAGCGAAATTCGAGCGTTGACCCGCTGCTATCTATCTCTGTCGCACGCGTGCAGGAATATTTCCCTCACGCTTGCACAGTGCGACGCACGTGCTCAAGTGCGAGAGTGAGGGCAATATTGCACGCGTGTGCCAGAGATCGGGTCAACGCTCAAATTTCGCTGAGCTCTGCGAAATTTTTACTTTGGTTATCGAACACCGTCTTTATAGTAGTGTTGTCAAAAAATGTATTTAATTGTGCCCGTGTTGTGTGTTAGTCTGTATTGTGTGATGTTGCCAGCTCGGTGCCCGACCACAAAGGATTCCACGGGCCCACCGTGGCTCATGATAGCCCGGTGCTGTTCGGTCTCCTCGCCCATCCGGATAACAAGGTAGGTTTGGTAACAACATCATGATGTAGACACATTTAGCATAATGGTAAGTAAGTAAGTAAAAAACTTTTATTGTACGACCACATAAATTACAGATATGTCACAACAAAATTTTAAAGTACAAAGGCGGACTTATCCCAGAAAGGGATTTCTGCCAGCCAACCTTTGAGTAGGTTTAATACTGTGTGGTGTCGGGATAGAATAACACTTTTCCCATTTCTTCCGAGGATGTCGTAAGACAACTTAAGAAATTGGCTTAGGTATGCTTTAGGCGACAGGCTAGCAACCTCTCACTATTATACCTACAAATTCAAAACTTAAATAAATGCTAGATCCATGAAATGTCAAATAGTCATCTTTTCTATATAGCGTTTTGTGCGCTCTGCCTACCCCATTTGGGAATGCAGGCGTGATCTCAAAGCTATAGGATCATGATATCAAAGGGGAGGCCTATGTTTAGCAGTGGACGTTCTATGGCTGAGATGATAATGAATGATGATGATGTTGATGACAACGATGACGATAACTATGATGATCACGACGATGACGATGATGATAATTATAATGATTAATATGACGACGACAATGATGGCGATTTACGTTCAAATACTTCCCGCTTGTCGGCAGCTGCTTTCCTGCCCTCCCGCCATGCGGTTCGTGGTCACCTCTGTAGGAGGCCGTCAGAGGCGCCTCCTACTGAGAGGCGACTCCGCCGGCACGGTCTCCGTGTGGAGCGTGGACGACGCGGCCACTCCTGCCGCCGCCACGCCCTGTGAGTACAAACCACCTACCAGGCGGTAAAAAAAAGAGTAGAATGGTAAAAAAAAACGGGGGACCCTTAAATATTCTACTCTTGCTAACTTAGGTATATGTGTCAGCGGAAAATAACACATTCCGTAAGTTTATAAATTTCCTAAAAAAAATCAGGAAATTTATAAACTTCCGTAAGATTCCAAACGACAGACAAATTGTATTATTTTACGGCCGCATTTTCGTAAAATAATCAATTTACGTTAGGTTAGGTTAGGTTAGATTATGTTAGTTTAGATCAGATTAGGTTTAGTTATGTTAGATTAGGTTAGGTTAGGTTAGATTATATTAAATTTTGCAAAAATGTGGGCGTAAAAACATTTTTTGTCTCCCGTTTGGAATCTTACGAAAGTTTATAAACTTCCTAGGAAATTTATAAACTTACGGAATGTGGTATTTTCCGGTGATATATCCATAGAAAATTTCAACTAAAGGCCGGTCGCGGAGCATGGTGAAATTCGAGCGTTGACCCGCTGCTATCTATCTCTGTCTGTCTGCACGCGTGCAGTTGCAGTTGCCCTCACGCGGATTTTAAGAGGCCCACACCCGCGGATGCTGATGCAGATCTGTAAAAAAACTCAAGTGTTGGTTTGGCAGGGTAAAAAAACTGAGAACTGCGCGTCAGATATTGTCCCGATCACGACAAAATAGCGAGGCGCGTCACCGTCACCGATTCACTGAAGTCCGAAATCAAATTACTGCCTGCTTATTGGTAGACACTCGACACGCCACTCGCCGGGTCCGCCATTTTCTTTATAGTCGCGATGTGCTACACATCCGCATCCGCATCGAATCCGCATCGATTTAGCTTAGCAGGAGGCAGGTAGCGGCCACGCCTTGTGTGTACTGACTACCTGCCAGGCGGTAGACATAACCCCAGGAAGCAGGCAGTGGCGCCTTCTTCTAAGAGGTGACTCCGCCGGCACGGTCTCCGTGTGGAGCGTGGACGACGCGGCCACGCCCGCCGCCGCCACGCCCTGTGAGTACAGATCACCTGCCAGGTAGACACATAGAGGATAGACCAACTAGAGAAACAATTATGGCCACCCAGTTCCGCAAACCGTCAGTTTTTTTTCACTGTACAATTCTTACACCAATCACCTAGTCCCAAAATAGGCAATTGACCAAGAAAGTGGTCTACCACTTTTGACAAAAGTTTCTGTGAGAACTAAATTATCACAAGGTTGTCACTGTCATAATATTATGGCGAGGGGAAATCGACCTTGTTGTTTCATGAGGTTCAAATGAATATCGATCTTGAGGAGGTAGACCAATTTCTTGGTCGACTGTACTAGACAACGGATAAACTTACTTATGTATTGATAAACATCCAAGACTCGAAAGCAAATATTCGTATTCATCATACAAACATCTGCCCCACCACGTACAGACTGTCACAGAAACTGTAGAGCCAATAACGATAGAGGAAAAAGCCACTACGTTACGCACGATCTTGGGTCGGCCAATAACACAACGAACGCCGCCATGGTTTGGCGACATTGACTCCCTATAGGGTCTGTCCTCTATGGGTAGACATAACCTCAGGAGGCAGTCAGAGGCGCCTCCTAAGAGGCGACTCCGCCGGCACGGTCTCCGTGTGGAGCGTGGACGACGCGGCTACGCCCGCCGCCGCCACGCCCTGTGAGTACTGACCAGTCCCCTTAGCGCGACAGGGCGCGAGTAGAGATACGCGCGAGATAGACTATACCTGTCACTGTCTAACTAGAGAGGTCAGAAAGTGACGGGTAGACTTTCCCGCGCATGACGCGACTAGAGCGTGTTGTCGGGCTAAGCCTACAGTAGCGCTATTGTCTAACGCACTAAAAATCAAATTCGTGTTTAATTTGACAGTTTCAATGTCATTTCGTTTTGAAATGTATCAATTTTGAAGCGATTCTTGATTCCAACTGTCAAATTAAACATGATTTAGATTTTTGGTGCGTTACTATAGCGCTGCAGGGATGTTGAGGATGCATTATTTTCACGATCGATTTATGCGATGCGAATGTCTAAATCCATGCGGATGTTCCACATATGCGGATGCGAATCGCAACATCCCTGGTACAGACCACCTGCCAGCCGGCTAGACTAATATGAGGCTAAATATAGCTAGTAGGCTAGTATGAGGAAAATAAGGCCGGTCGCGGAGCACGGCAAAATTCGAGCGTTGACCAGCTGCCACAACCAATACTAAATATCACACAAAATCAAGGCGTGGGTGTGTGCCACATCTTCACATTGTGTCCCTTCTTTTCTTTGTAATAAAGAACTGTTGTCTTTCAGCGCATGCGCCGGTGGTCCTGACAAGTCTGGACATGGCGTGGGCTGAGATGAGTCCCAGCCCTGTTGGCATCTTGGACCAACTGCACCACCCTTCGGAACCTGGTAAGTATATCATCTTAAAATTACTTAAGCGGTCCAGTGTCTCGTATATGGGGCATGGCAACATAGTTCTTACCTGGGCCCACTTATGAGACACTAAGGTACAGTCAGCTGCAAAGGGGGCCCATGCAATGTTTCACTACTAGGGAGTTACTTTTCTCTGCAGCTGTCCGTACAACTTGACTTCTGTTTGGCCCCATAGATCTGTGCCCACATATGAATCATAGGGACTTAGTTCCACAGATCTTTGCCCACATTGAATCACAGTCACAGGGACTTAGGACGATAGTACACTACAGTGATTTTTATTGACCGGCTGTCCGGGTTTTTACGGTCCGATATGGCATGCTATGTAATGTCTATTGTAGCTTGTGCACTAGACGTAAGTTTACGGTCCGAGATTTTAGTTTCCCCATTCCGGACAGTTAATTTTTCCGGTTCGAGATGAAAACGAAAACGTGTTTATGCTTGTGTACTGCGACCTTAAGAGGATAGGAGTCGGGTCACTTCTCCATATAAACGTAGTTCCCTGTTTTGTCAGTGAATAATGACATTAGAGCAAAAATTTTTTTTTTATTAAATTTGAATCTGTGATGGCTATGCCCCTATGATTTGCTTTTTTCGATTTTCTAATTTTTTTATTTTTTATTTTTTTCTTATTTAGAAAAACTATAAAAGCAAATCATAGGGGCATAGCCACAACGAATACAAATATAATGAAAAAATATATATATTTGCTCTAACGTCATTATTTACGAAGAAAATAGGGGACTACGTTTGTATGGAGAAGTGACTCGACTCCTATCCTCTTAAAAACTCTGACTGCCGTACAGTTAAATTCATTGTAGTGCACAATCGCCCTTAGTTACGTAGGTTCGCGTCCATATGATTATATGGTTGGTCAGGAATCAAATGTAGACGCAACAACGACGTGTCTGATTGCAGAAGTGAAGCTGACAGCCTCCATATACATCTTGGCGGCGAATCGTCTGGTAGTGGGTCGCGAGGATGGGTCCATCGTGATCGTAAACGCGACGCACACGGTGCAGCTGCAATTGCTGCACGGAAACCATCAGCAGTTGGACGGTGAGTGAGACAGACAGATATACAACGTGTTACAAAACCGGGTAAAATTGTAAATTATTAAAGCGAAAAATATTGTAAACCCTAGTAAGTTGTCCGTTAATAGATTCATTATTATAAGAGGAATTAATGGCTTTCTTTTTTAAAATATTGTAAATTGACTCCATATAATGCGCTAATTTATGTAACTAAATTTTAAATTACATGGTTAAGTTACGTCTATGTTATTATAACATCCTTTAAAGAAGTTCCTTTAAAGAAGTGGTTGGATGAAAGAAGACTGACAAAACAAATCTATACGGGGAATGTGGATGGGTGCAGTGGGAGGGGAAGACCTAGACGGACGTTCCGTGACCAAATCGCGGACGTTTTAGAAACAGGTCAGGTCAAGAGTACCCGAAACCGACGAGCATGAATCAGGAGATTGATGAACGTGGATGAAGCAAAAGAGGTATGTCAGGATCGTAGCGAGTGGAACAAAGTAGTCTCTGCCTACCCCTGTGGGAAAGAGGCGTGACGATATGTATGTATGTATGTATGTATGTATGTATGTATGTATGTATGTATGTATGTATGTTAAAGAAGTTCGGGTGCTGGTAACACACTGTATAATAACTATTATCTTTTTTTATTACAGACTGGCCACCCCACCAACTACTGCATGGTCACAACGGGAGAGTGAACTGCCTATTGTATCCCCACCACGTCCACCCAAGGTATTACTCGTTCAACCCAGCCCTCATATTTTTTTAAACGTTCGTGTTTCTCACTCATATTTATACATATATAGGCTGATAAATAAATCCGTAACGAAATTAATTCCTGATACTTAGAATCATACACATAATACAATAGTAAAATAAAAATGAACACTTTTTTTCGTCTTTTTTATCGGGAAATTCCCAAAAAATATTGACACACATACATACAATCACGCCTGTGTTCCAAAATGAGGCAGGCAGAGCATAAGGAACGCTACATAGACGAAATCGTGACTAATTCACGTTTTGTGGCCACTTATAGCATAATATTTTAGGTTTTTTGGCAGGTATAATAGTGACAGGTTGTTAGCCTTATGCGTGTTTGAATCTAACTAGCATTCGACATCGACAAATTCGTCATCTACGACGTAGGCGGGCGGTCTTGAAACGTCCGTTTTCTGTTTGTTTTAAATACGGCATCTGTTATAGTTTTAAAACGTGTCACACACTAAGCATTTACGGTAAGGTGTTACTGAACAGATATCTGTCAATATCGCTCCCTATACAATTCAATGAGCTATAACTTATTTACCGTCAAGCATCTGTTGACACCGACATATGGAAAAATGGCATTTATACGCAGATAAAATACTAATAGAAAGGATGGATGAAAGAAGATTGACTAAACAAATTTATACGGGGAATGTGGATGGGTGCAGTGGGAGGGGAAGACCTAGACCGACGTTCCGTGACCAAATCGCGGACGTTTTAGAAACAGGTCAGGTCAAGTACCCGAAACCGACGAGCATGTATGAGGAGATTGATGAACGTGGATGAAGCAAAAGAGGTATGTCAGGATCGTAGCGAGTGGAACAAACTAGTCTCTGCCTACCTCTGTGGGAAAGAGGCGTGATGATATTGTATGTATGTATGTAAAAAAGAAGTGTTTTACGATGAATTAAGTGGACTGATAACTAACCTAATCTATAGTAGAGACTTTTAGGTACTTAAAAACAGGTAAACAAACGGGTAGCTGTCAAAAATCAACCCGACAAAGTCAAAAATTTAATTTTAGCTTAGCAACACGTTACCACGTTGCAACACATACCTTACATGATTTTTGACAGCTCCCGTTTGTTTATCTTTTTTAAAATACCTAAAAGTCTCTACTATAACCTTTTTTGTTATACCTAAAAAACCTAACCTAATCTAACTCACGTAATTTATCGTTTAACACTTCTTTTTATTCGTTAGTTAGGTTAGTTAGTTTAGCGTAACCTGTTTGGGAACACAGACTTGATTGTATGTATGTATGTTACTAATAAAACTGGTTTCCAGATACGACCGGGCTCACCTAGTGTCCGGGGGCATAGACTTCGCGGTCTGCCTATGGGACCTGTTCGGGGGACAGCTGTTGCATCGGTTCTGCGTCCACGCAGGGGAGATCACGCAGCTCATCGTACCGCCCACCAATTGCAGCGTGAGTATTGGGTACACTGGCAACACTGGCTGCTGTTTCCTTGAAGGGTTTTGTAACAAAAGTTGAAAGGAATAGGTTTTTTGTATGGGACTACTTGGATGCATATTTTATTTTAGTTTCATTACTTTTAAAGTAACTATAACGTACTATTCTGTTAATATTTCGTGTGTGTGTTACAGTTATTTATTTATATCGACCCAAAAACCCAAAAAAACACGATTGTTGTGTGTGTAAATAGTTAGTATTTTTGTTATTATAGCGGCAATAGAAATTCATAATCTGTGAACATTTAAAATGTCTAGCTAGCATGGTTTGTGAGATACAGCCCGGTGACAGATAGACGGACAAACAGCGAAGCTTCAGTATTAGGGTCCCGCTTTCACCCTTTCGATACGGAACCCTACAAACAATCTCTGCCCGCTGTCTGTCCCTATGACCCCATCCTAACTCATAAAATATTATCGTAATATTAACTTTTTACTATGACGTTTTATACAAAAAGAAAATTTTTTCGACCGTCCCAACAGTGACAGACAATTTTTTTTTTTTTTTTTAATATTTCCAGTTCACACTGTTTTTTATTTTATGCGTAGTTTTGAGCTTTTATAGTATCACTTCTTTTTTCTTACAGCCTCGAATCCAGAAGTGCATCTGTTCAGTAGCCTCGGACCACAGCGTTACGCTGCTCAGTAAGTAGTTGAGATTTATGTCGACGCCTTTTTTTAAAAAAAAATTGTAAATTGGTATACTTTTTGGCAGAATCTGAATTCATAATCCCTACTAATATTATAAATGCGAAAGTAACTGTGTCTGTCTGTATGTTACGCTTTCCCGCATAAACCTCTCAACCGATTTTGATTAAATTTGGCACAGACAATCTTTAGACCCTGAGAAAGGACATAGGCTACCTTTTATTGCGAAAAAAAGGTAAAACCCAAAATAACTATTCCATGCGGACGAAGTCGCGGGCACAGTTAGTATTTTATAATCCGCCCCGTGTGGTGCCGGGTTAGAATAGCACCTCCCCCTTCCTTCCTGTGGGTGTCGTAAGAGTCGACTCTGGGAAAGGGTTAGTGTATTGTGGGCGATGGGCTAGCAACCTGTCACTACAATATCACGTTGAACCATCTGGTAATCCTGAAATTGCTAAACGTGGCGCTGGGTTTTCGGATTCATGTGCTCTGCCTACCCCTCTTGGGAATACAGGCGTGAGAATATGTATGTATGTATGTACGTTTTTTTTTCTGCACCAGTACAATAAACGACTATTGTCATCCAGGTCTCTCGGAGCGCAAATGCGTGACGTTAGCTTCCCGCCATCTTTTCCCCGTGGTCAGCATAAAATGGCGGCCGGGCGACGATTTCATGGTCGTCGGGTGCAGCGACGGCACCGTGTACGTCTGGCAGATGGAGACCGGCCACCTGGATCGCGTGTTGCACGGTTGGTATTTCACGCCCGTATGTGTACGTCTGGCAAAATGGAGACTGGGCACTTGTAGCGCTATTGTCTAACGTACCAAAAATTTACATTATATTTCATTCAATGAGAATATACTAAACTTACAACTAAATGCACATTTACTGAGTGAGCACCTTGAGACGCATATTTTATAAAAACAAAATTGAACATTTTACTACGACTTAATAATATTTGTGTGTAGATTGTAATTTTAATTTGTAATAACATAAATGGTAAACACATCCACAATGAGCAAATATTTCACATTTTTTTGTGCCCTTTCATTAGAGCTACATTAAAATAATTCAAGTTATAGTACAAACCGAAAGAAAAATTTTACACGCTTGTTCGTCAATGGTGTCATTACAAGCGCGTATCCTATAGGACAAAAGGATTGTACCCGCGGGAGTTATGGGTAGTTCATACTTCTCAGGGAGTTATGGCTAAATTTTAAAAGTTAGTATATGTACGTCACTTTCGATTAAAACTTAAGTACAGTCATGACTTAATTGTATTTTTAAGTTAATGTCATTAACGATATTATCCGTGGCTCTCTTGCCACCATCAACGTGCCTGCGGTTTTAGAACCGTCAGGAATAGTTCGAGATGATGGCAAGAGACCAGACGGAATGTCTTTAATTCCGTGGAAGCAGGGACGTGTGTTGGTGTGGGATGCAACCTGTGTCGATACACTGGCACCGTCCCACCTCCACGGTACTTCCACTAAACCAGGAGCGGCAGCTGAAGCGGCCGAAAAACTAAAAAGCACAAAATACGGAGGTCTCGGCCCAGAATACCTTTTCTTACCATTCGGGGTCGAGACCTTAGGTCCGTGGGGTCCCAGCGCCACCAACTTAATGAAAGAGCTCTCCAAGCGGCTGGTTGATGCAACCGGAGACCGAAGAGCTGGCAGCTTCCTCGCTCAACGCATCAGCATTGCGATACAGCGAGGAAACGCTGCCAGCGTCTTTGGAACCATGCCTCGGGGGTGCCCATTTTTAAATATACTTTAGATTTAAGTTTAGTTTTTAAGTTAGTTGTATATAATTTTAATTGCTTTTGTTTTGTACATATTTGTTCTGTAAATAAACTTTGTATTTTCAAAGAACTAAAAATACCTCCCATGTCATTTTAGTCTAGAGATTGAGAAATAGGCTTTCTTAAAGTACTTAACTTCTTCCTTCAGGTATGATCGCGGAGGAGGTTCTAGCAGCGTGTGACGAGACCCTGGCTGATGATTTGGGAGGGTCCTTGGCTGCCGGCTCCAGCGACCTCCAGGGTCTGGCCAACCCTGCTGTGCACTTCTTCAGGTTTGTACACGTTAGCTGTCTAGCGATAACTGTTCTTGAGATACAGCTTGATCACGGCCTTTGACGGCCGAATAGACCAGTGGTTAGAGAACCTGACTGCGATGCTTGAGGTCCCGGGTTCGATTCCCGGTCGGGGCAAATGTTTGTATGATGAATACGAATGTTTGGTTTCGAGTCTTAGATGTTTATCTATAATAATATATCTTAGATGTTTATGTATAAGTAAGTTTATCCGTTGTCTAGTACCTATAATACAGGACTACGTGATTGTTGTAGATATTGACCAGCTATTTTTATTTATTTATTTTATTTATATGGATCGACGGATAGCAAAGTCTCAGTACAGGATCAGTCTCTGCATCCCGGTTTTACCCACAACTTCAAGCAAGGGCTAAATAATAAATAAAACAATTAATTAAAAGGAACTTCCACACAACAAACTGCTGTTGCTGTTGTTTTGCAATATTTGGTACCTACGGCACTTTTTGAGCGCGAGTCTGACTCGTATTTTTTCCCATTAAGATCGTAAAAGGCTGTAAAGTATAAAGCTAGTCTTGAAAAATAATCGATGTTGTTACATATTGTTATTTATTTGTATTTGTATATTTATTAGTTATGTGCGCGGGATTTAATTACAATTTTGACGTGACAACGTCTTAAATTAGGTTGAGCTGGGAGTCCCTTATGAAAAAGTGTAACGTTCGGTAACGTTACGATGAC
>BHDV01002601.1:10072-29778 GCA_005406045.1 Adoxophyes honmai | reverse complement strand
GCCCCCCGCGCGCCCGCGCCGCGCCCAGCTTACCGTGCAGGGCTTCCGGAGCAACCCCAAAGGTATAGTATTACCCAGGCGTACATTATGCACGCCGCGTACTCTACGACCAATGATGCACGCCCCGTACTGTGCGACCAATGATGCCCGCCCGGTACTGTACGACCAATGATGTACGCCGCTTACTGTGCGCCTGTATTGTACGATCAATGATTTGTGACCAATACGAACTACTCTCCCTTAAATCGCGATTAAGTCCCGCGTACATATAATTATAAATTACAATATGTTACAGCCCGTCGACAATACGTACCTAAAGAATATTATTTTTGTGACCTGATATATTTTGCACATGGTCGCGTAATATCAGGTAGTACATTGTTGGTTTGTTAAATTAAAACTTTGATTTTGAAAAAAAAACTTTCCGCCAAGTTTCCGAAGCGCTGGTAGACTCGAAAATTACATGTAAGAGTGTTCTCATGAGCCTATTTGCATAAGTAAAGTTTTGAATTTTAAATTTCTTAAAACCTTAACCGAAAATTATGCTGAAAGTGGCCACAGGGCGTGAAATGGGCACGGCTTGCCTATGTAACGTTTCGTGTGCTCTGCCTACTCCAACTGGGAACACAAGCGTGATTGCCTTAACCTTATTTTACTTAATCGAGACTTTACTCTATAAAAAAAAAACATGAAATTGCTATCAAATATCCTGTTAAACCTGCTTGCCTCAAGACTGCAGAACCAACTAAAATCACATTTCTCTTCCAGACCCTGAGAGTCATATCCTGTTCTTCGACATCGAGGGCCTCATCGTCGAGCTGCTGAGTGAGGAATACTCCGCCATGAGCCCTGCCAGCCTAGAGGTATAAACTAAGGATGTCACGAATATTCGCATTCGTATTCTCATAATGCGAATATTGGCATCATTTTTAACCGACTTCAAAAAAAGGAGGAGGTTCTCAATTCGACCTAATTTTTTTTTTTGTGTATATTACTCGATATCTCGGAGACCCGTGGACCGATTTTCAAATATTTTTTTTAATCGAAAGGGTATAACTCGAAATTGGTCCCATTGGCACGAAACCAGGATCTGATGATGGAATCTTGGAGAAATCAGGGGAACTCTTCAAATTTTATATGGAGATGTACGGCGTTTTCGGTAATTTGTTGATGAAATCAAGATTTTACATTCAGTAAACAGAATACTTTTAAAATATTGCTAATTTGAAGTCGGTATTTTGTTTAATTAACATTCGCATCATTTGATGCGAATGTGTGCAGGTCGCGTCATGTCTCGTTCGCTCGATTTTGTAACTTTTTTTTTATTAGATTTCAATAAAAAAACTTTTTGTGATCAACAGGCGAGTAGCCAATTAAACTATTTACTCCGTTAGATAGATTACCAAATACACACAAATCGTTTTGCACACATGTACAATATAGATTTTTTTTTATTTGACAAAAATGACGATAATACGGCGCTTAAAAGTTTCGCGTGACGTCACAAGCCCCCTTTCCGGAAGTTTGATGATCTGTAACTTTGTCGATGTTTAGTAATTCCATAAAATAAAAAATATGTGTGCCGTATTTTTCCATAATGTAACGAACGGACTAATTAGTTTTTTTTTTTACCTTGTAGGAGCCTATCACAATTGCAATGTTGATTGCAATTGGGACTGTAACTTTTTTATGTTTGATTTCACTAAAAAATACTTTTTATCTGTGCTATTTCTTTTTGTTTCTCAGACTTTCACACCCTGGAAATTTCTGAAAATGTGTAAATTTTGGCTTTTGTTCTATCGCTGCCAGTTCAGGAATGAAATCTTTTGTCCCCAGGCTGCTGGTCTGATCACCAGCGAATACATGACCGTTGCCGCGCTCACTCGCTCGGCCAGCCCTGACGCCACCAAACGGATATCCGGTAAGCACTGCATATTTACCATCACGAACAGGGATTGTTGAGCCACTTACCTATGTTTGTAACTTGGTCGTGTAATACTAATCCAATAGCTGACGTCTAGTCTGTCACATCGGTCATTGATTACACGTCTAAATTGCGAACAGTGGCAAGTGGCTCAACAATACCGGTTCGTGACTGTACAGTCACCAGAATTACTGATGTGCCTGTGGAAACTTTCCTATGTTGCGAAATATTTCCAAGTGAAATTTTCGTGAAATTTCCCGTAACATTCTTTAGACTTAGAAACATTGGAAATTTATAGGAAAATAATTTCTGCCCACGTAGACATATCAATGTAAGAAGTGATCATAGTCATACAATTCCATATCGGTATTAACTACAACTGATTTTTATAAACTTCGCCAAGAAATCATAAAATTCATAAATTTCCATAAACTTCGATAAGAATATTTCGAAATATTTCGCAGAAGTTTTCTTTTTTGAAACTTCTTGCAATATTTCATAGTAAAATTAGTCACAAAAATACAAAATAAAAATAAAATATAGGTATTTTTACAATCTTAATTATATGTACAGCTAATAGAGGTTGATTTTATTAAGGCAAACTGCTTATTTACAGCTATAGGTCACATCCGTGTGGTGTCGGGTTTAGAATAACACCTCTCCATTTCTTCCGTGGATGTCTGAAGAGGCGACTAAGGACATAGGTTAAGGTACATTTTAGGCGACAGGCTAGCAATATGTCACTATTGTACCTGTCACCTCAAAACCTAAAAAATATTATGCTAGAAGTGGCTACAAAACGTGAAACAGTCATTGTTTTGTCTATGTAGCGTTTCGTGTGCTCTGCCTACCCCGTTTGGGAATACAGGCGTGATTGCATGTATGTATAGGTCACATGCCCACTTCAAGAACCGTCATCGATAACAAAGAAGTATACATCATAATATGTGATAATGGATATACAAAGGAAGTGCACAATGTTTTCTGTTGTAGTCTAATTCAGGCGATTTTAATGTGAGGTTTTGTTATACACAAGCTTTTGCCAGCGGCTTCACTCGCGTTAAATATTATTTTTAATAGCTTTTTCATCCTCTATTTTAGCCCCTTAGGGAGTGGATTTTTTTTTTAAATCCATTCTTTGGGGATGTCTACGTCATAGAAGCTTTAGGCATGCAAAGTCTCGGCCCGATCGGTTTACAATTTTAAATCGGTTTAAAATTCACAAAGTTTCATATAGACTTTCATCCTTTTGGGGTAGAATTAGTCCAAATGGATGATCTTAGCAGATGCCTACGTCATAACATCTACCTACATGTCAAATTTCAGCCCGATCCGTCCAGTGGTTTGGGCTGTGCGTGGATAGATCACTATGTCAGTCAGTCACCTTTGAGTTTTAAATATACCTATAGAAGATTTTGAGGGAATTTTCCATGAAGTTTAATTTAAATTCTCGTATTATTCCGACTATGATAACTTTCCAAGAAACTTACCTATGAAACTTACAGAAATTTAAGAAATTTATTCGATTTTTTCTCTAACGAACGACATAGAACATTAAATTGTCTATTTATACATGTAGAGGGTAGTTGAAAATATAAATTTCCATGAAATGGGGCGTTGTTATTTCCAGTTTTAATATATTCTTTAAATTTCCGGTTTTAGAAATGTTCTCGAAAGTTTCAATTGAAATATTTCCACATTTTTGAAAGTTTCCGCAATTTGTACATCATTAACCAGAATTTACATCTGCCACGGCGGAGCGTGCAAACATATCTGACACATCCTACAGCCTCTAGCAACAGAGTTGTATCAGATATTATTCCATTTAAACCTAAAATTATGCTGAAAGTAGCCAAGAAATGTGAAAAAAGCGAGTCATGCATTTGTCTACCTCATTTAAGGCCAGCCTTACACCTGCAAGTTTTACTTTTAGTAGGGACGCAGCTATATGCTAAAAAGAGAGATGACTATTGCTATCTCACCCTTACTTATAGCTGCGTCCCTACTTACGTAAGTAAAACTTGCAGGTGTAAAGCTGGCCTAAGAATAGGTGCGAAAAATATGCATACATACATATCTTGCCTGTATTCCGAAATGGGGCAGACAGAGCCACGAAACTTTACATAGTCAGCCGTGACTTTTTCACGTTTCCTAGCCACTTTTAGCTTAATTTTAGCTTAATGTTCCAAGCTAAAATTAAGCTAAAATGTAGTGGAAGATAATACAGTCGATATATCTATTAACTTTTGTTAACGATGAACGATTTAACGTAAACCGGTCTATGAGAAATCTTGATTTTTGTGTACTTGTCGCACGCCTACCGAAATGGATAGATTTCTTTGGCCGCGTGAAAGACAAAGCTGGAGATATGGAGCGGATTTTGAAGGAAAAAGACAAGCACGGTACAGTATTTTTGTTATTATTTAAGGCCAAAGTACAGTCAAAGAATTTGATAACTGTGCCACTTTGTACCTTTTCACAAGAAATGTCACTGTGACATACCATACTATCTACTAATCGAAGCAATATGAAACTCTCAATGAAAAGGTTCAAAGTGGCACAGGTATCAATTTCCTTGACTATACATAGACCTAGGTTTCATGCCAATTCGTCAAGCTAATGTGGGGAAGACCCCAATAGAGAGATCTCTCTCCACGCAGATGTTATGCCCGGGGACCGAAGTTCACAGAGAGGAAGTTGGAAGCTGTATTTATGCAACTGATCTTCGAAACGTTAGCGCGATGTAGATCAGTTTTTGACAGCTATTGATGTTTGTCGAATAAGTTGTACCACTCGACAATAGGTAGCGCTAGCAATCTCCCTCGGAATCGCTCCCTTTGTGGTTCTGTGTTCAGTGTGAAACAATACAAGTAAAATCGCCAATCATACTGTAAAACTGTAAAAAAACAGTACTCAACCCCATTTGGTGAGCGACAGTTGTCACAGCCTAAGTGACAGTCTAGTGTATAGACAAGGTAGTTTGCAATAAGTGCAGCAACCGTATTAGATGAGCTCAGTGTAGTTGTCGCTTTTTAAAGAGACTCTATAGAGTAACAAGTGACGCGAACGGCACTACTGCCAAAAATCCGGTTCGAAGGACCAATTTTGCTCAAACGACTTCAACATTCGTCATAAGCGACAGCGGAACGCTAACGCTCTTGCGTTGGTACAGGTATCCTGGCCAAGATGAAGGAGGGGGCGGAAACGGTCCAGACCAAGCTACAGGCGAAAGCGGAGCAGCTGAAACACCAGCTGGAAGCCAAAGGTAGGTGGGATTTCAGGTCCTGATGATTTAGAGGAGTTTTATACTGAAACTGTTACTTTTTGTACGTTGAGTAAGTTTGTCCCCACTTTCGACTTTATTACATTAGATATAATTCCGATTTATATTTTTCTTGCCCGACTGAAATATTGCTTAATAGTTATTTTTGATTATTTAACGCGTCGTGGTGTACGGAGAGAGCTTGCAAGCAAGTTAACGCGTGATTGAAAACGTTTTTTAAATACTTTTGTGAAAATATGTAGAAAAAAACAAAAGCCTACAGATACTTGACAGCAGTATACTTTTTCACAGTTGGTGGCGCGGGCAAAGGGTAAATACCATGCAGCCACCAACAGTGACAAAACTTTACGAACCCAGAAAAAAAAAACTTGAACGTTTCAAATTTTTTAAACAGTATCTACGCTTTATTTATATTTTGAAATCTAATTACAAAATGACGAACTCGAAATTTAATTATTATTATAATTAGGTATACACATACCCCTTGCGAAAAGTTTAACTTTGTGCATGATATGTAGCCACGAAAAGGCAACTGTTCTAAAAAGTGTTTTTTCGATAAATTTAAGGTAAGTTACTTTTTTACTTACAAATGCTAGCAGAATTAGAAGCGCATCACTGTAAGAATGAGTGAAGTTGTTTGACGAGCGCGTTGATGTCTTTCCTATACACCGTATAGAAAGGCTTGAGATAGATATTATCTCTAGCACTAAAAATAAATCTATTCGAAATCAACGTATTTTTAATTTATTAATAGCTGCTTATGAGACAATAATATACAAGTGTAAGGTTATCAAATGAGTCTTCAAAGGTGAATTTCTTAAAGAATCTCGAGTATTTTAACGCCTAATCATATAAAGCCGCATACATGACTTTACATTCATATAATAACTAGCTTTTGCCCGCGGCTCTGCTCGCGTTAAATTTGGGGTAACACAGAAGAGATAGCCCACATACCAATTAATAGCTTTCTACATTGAAAATTTGCGGAATTCTCCACAAACTTCCACCCCTCACTTTAGGGAAGTGGGGAGTTTTGAAGAGACGAAAAGTAGCCTATGTAGCTCTCCATCCCTTCGACTATCTCCACCCAAAAAATCACGTCACTCCGTCGCTTCGTTTAGCCGTGACAAACGGACAAACAAACAAACAAAGAAACTGTAAAAAAAAATGAAATCTTAAGTTTTGTCTGCGTATAGAATCGTGTACTCTGCCTACAGTGCCTACCCCCTTGGGAACAGGCATAATGTATGTATGTACAGCAGTAGTACCGCGATCGATCTGCGCAGATTGCCTGCGCAATTGGCTATTATTATACGTTATACTCGCCTCAAGGCGATCTACATTCGTTAGTTATTCGTTCGCGGTGTACACACGGCTTAATCGCTTGTCGAACATGCAAACTAGCATTCATTATTTTGAGGGTATATTTTAAGCTAGCAACCTCTCATTATTATATGTATTAACAAATTTAAAACCTAAAAATATGCTAAATTTATAACTAGTTTCATTGAGCACAATCAGTCGCGCGGTTAGAGCGGTGACGCGTAGTGCGCGTTTAGTCGCAGCCGCCGCGGCTCCTAGATAAAGGGCTACGAATTAGCCCGAAACATGTCGAGTTAAACTCGATTTAAAATGTGAGCTATCCATATCCTTCAAGATCAAGGCGATGTATGTGTCTGTATTGTGTTGATGTAGTTTATGTTTTTTCTTACTAACACTATCGATCAAGTTATCTGAAATAATTGTGTTTTTTAACCGACTTCAAAAAGAGGAGGTTCTCAATTCGACCAAATTTTTTTTTTTAAATTTTTTTTTTGTGTGTATGTTACTCGATAGCTCGGAGACCCGTGGACCGATTTTCAATTTTTTTTTTTAATCGATAGGGTTTAACTCGAAATTGGTCCCATTGGCACGACACCAGGATCTGATGATGGAATCTTGGAGAAATCGAGGGAACTCTTCAAATTTTATATGGAGATGTACGCCTGTACGGCGTTTTCGGTAATTTGTTGATGAAGTCAAGATTTTACATTCAATAAACAGAATCTTTTCAAAATATTGCTAATTTGAAGTCGATTTTTTTTTGTTTAAAATTATTAATGTTCGCCATCCTAACGATCCGTGTGTCACACGACACAAAAGCCTACGCCCTCGCCAAGGCAGTCTAGACTACGCCTTTACAAGCAATTAGCTCTTAATCTCATTAAAATAAAGGTCAAATTCCTGTGACTGATAACGTGCACCGGTCCTTTTCCAAATTACAATGAACCTTAATTAAGTACTCTTAAGAGTGGCATTGCCTTGGCGATTTAAAAGTGTCATGTTTTCTATCTGTGTGGTGTCGGGATTACACTACTAACTCTCCATTTCTTCAGTGGATGTCGTAAGAGGCGACTAAGGAAATAGGTTTAGGTATGCTTTAGGCGCCAGGCTTAGCTGTCTCCATTTAGCTCTTTCAACTGTATTTAAACCTGAAATTACGGTAAAAGTAGCTGCTAATCGTGATAGTTAGTTTTGTCTTTATTAAGTTTCGTATGCTCTGCCTATATATATCTTTTGGGAGCATAGGCATAATTGTATGGATGTATGTGTATTAAAAAAAGGAATATTTGCCGACTGGTATCGGGATAGAATAACACCTCTCCATTTCTTCCGTGGATGTCGTAAGAGGCGACTAAGGAAATAGGTAATATTATTTTTCAGTCTTAATTGGATATTTGATCGAATCCTCCATTTTATGGACTAGACATTTTGAATGTTTGATTGATATACGCGTGTGTGTAAACGTCATCATGGCGTATTTTTTTAATGAAAACAAATTATCTTGAACTTTTTGTCATTTTGATTTTTAATAGAGTAAGATTAATATTCAGTTTCCACGTTTCTAAACTATTGTGATTTACGTTTCTTTGCCCTTATATATTGAAAACTAGCTGTGCCCGCGACTTCGTCCGCGTGGAATAGTTATTTAGGGCGTGACCTTTTTTTTCGCAATAAAACGTAGTCTACCTATGTCATATCTCAGGGTCTAAAGATTGTCTGTGCCAAATTTCATCAAAATCGGTTGAGAGGTTTAAGCGGGAAAGCGTAACAGACATACAGACAGACAGACAGAGTTACTTTCCCATTTATAATATTAGTAGGGATTGTAACGTGTAGGTACCTACACTTACTTTTTTAAATGTTTTTTTTTTATGACAATCATGTTTTTTCCGAAGTGCTCATAGATTAATAATGGACGAGTAAAGTGCACTAAGAGCCTATTAGCAAATACAAAGTATTATACCTCTTTCATATGTTCCTTATCTGCCTACGAAACATGAAGTACCATCGCGAACAGGGATTGTTGATCCACTTACCTATGTTTGTAACTTGGTCGTGTAATACTAATCCAATAGCTGACATCTAGTCAGTCACATCGGTCATTGATTACACGTCTAAATTGCGAACAGTGGCAAGTGGCTCAACAATCCCTGTTCGTGACTAACCTAGTCGTAAGGTTTCGCGTGATCTGCCTTGGTTTGGGATCATAGGCGTGATTGTATGTATGAAAGTGAATTTTACCATTATTAACAACAGTCCATACATTTAAAGACAGTCATTTGAGCTCAGTAAGTAGTAAGCTTATGTACTAAGGTTCACAACAAAAGGTGTAAAACAAAACAAAAAAATGTTCTTAAAAAACGTGTATTTATTTACACTTTGGCAGTGATGGCATTATTGTATCTACAAAGAGAGTTACTAAATGAGACCGTTTTTGAGTTGTTCCGTTGGGCATTCACTTGTTACCGTGGACGAAGCCTGGCCACACTACACTATAGCATCCAGAGACCAGAGAGCAAGGCATTTCATACAATTCGGCCATATTTTTGGCCCCAGTTGTTATGTCTGCTATAGGAATAGTGTCACTAGGTAGGGTGTGGACCTCGTTCAACTAACTAAAACTGCGATGTGCGAAGTATCTTCGCTATGTATCGCTCTATCACTGTGTGTCCCTTTCCAACTGGTACAATCGACGAGGGACACACAGTGCAATTCAAAAGAGTTCGATGATGGTACAGGTTTTAGTTAGTAGTCTGGTGAGGTTTACCAGGCGCGGATAGCGGCACCGTGGATGCCGAGACCGGCGTAACCGAGGGGAGCGCCGTAACCGAGGGGCGCGGCGTAACCGAGGGGAGCGATGGCGGGAGCACCCCAGTGGGCGGCCCTAGCGGCAGCAGCGACACCGTTGATAGCAGCAGCTTGGGACTGGGCAGCGGCTACCACATTCTGGCTAGCGGCTACTCCGTTCCAGTACGCGTTCTCGTGGATGTCTCGGTTAGTTTCGGCGGCTTGGCGGACGGCTTCCGTGTTCCATTGGACGGCGGCTTCGTTGGCTCTTAAGGTGTTCTCGACGGCGGCGCGGTTGTGGTCCTGCGCGGCCACGGTGGCGTCGATGGCGGCCGCCTGGGCGTCGCCGGCGTTGATGCCGTAGGCCAGGGGGGCGAGGTAGCCGGCGGAGGCATACCCGATGATGGCGAAAGCGATCTGGAGAAAAAACGGAGTCATGTAGACATCTGTTATCCTGGATATGGTGGGGGAATGAAGCGATATAAAGCCAAAATTGTCAAAACTGACAAAACTAACTGTTTTATTTGTAATAGGGCGCACGAAACGCATACATACATACATACATACATACCGTCACGCCTCTTTCCCACAGGGTAGGCAGAGACCACTTTGTTCCACTTGCTACGATCTTGACATACCTCTTTTGCTTCATCCACATTCATACAAAGACAAAACTGACTTTTATCCATACTAATATTATAAATGCGAAAGTAACTCTGTCTGTCTGTTACGCTTTCCCGCTTAAACCTCTCAACCGATTTTGATGGAATTTGGCACATACGATCTTTAAACCCTGAGAAAGGACATAGGCTACCCTTTATTGCGAAAAAAACGTAATACCCAAAATAACTATTCCACGCGGACGAAGTCGCGGGCACAGCTAGTGTGCAATAAAGAGTCATACAATAAAATAAAAAACCGTGACTGTTTCGCGTTTTGTGGCAACTTTTGCGTGATTTTAGGTAGCAGTTAAAAATGCACCGTGTGGTATCGGGTTTAAAATAACAACTCTTCATTTCTTCTGTGGGCGGCGTAAGAGGCGACTAAGGATATTAGGTTTAGGTGTGCATTAGGCGAAAGACTAGCATCCTGTCAATAGAGATTTTCGGAAATAGGGTACTTTTTGCGAATTGTCTCTTGTAGTTTTATAGATTTTGATTAGATTGATTTAACATTCTAATATCTGGCTAAAATTAGATTTTCGGCATGACAAAGTAAAGCCCTGTTTCGGCATTAAGTACAACAACAATCTAATCTGGTGTTTTACTTGAAATTAACAAAGTGGCAAAACGGAAGCGTAACATCATAAATATGTATGTATTCGCTCGGCGTCCGCCGCCTAAGCAATATCCTTCGTGCTAATACGATTACATTAATTAAATTGTATTACAACTTCCACATTTACTGCGTTCAGTAGACCGGCTAATCACTTTCATTTGATTTTTAAATCAGCTCGAAGCTTATGGTTAGATCAGCAACTTTTTTTAAAGTCAAAACGATCGTATAGAATTGTCTATGACGTCAAAAATGCGGCGTGATTCTATGTCGCTTTTTGATTTTTTTTTTCAAATACGAAAAAATTGAGGTTTTAGAGAGGTTTTTTTCCACGTGTTTTAAGGCAGTCGTTTAATTTAAAAATGGTTAAGTAACTTTTTTTGTACGCATTGTACGATTGTGACACGAATTAATGGATTGATATGCATGCATGTTTGTGTTGTGGTAACATTGATTTGCATCAGGTTTTGCGAATAATCATGTAGTTTCATCGAAGTAGATAGTTAAATTGGAATCGAATTAAAACATTACATTGTTTTTTTTCTGGTTACATGAGTTTGCACACATTCCGTCCCTTTTAAGGCTGAATGGGTTTCATTCGTGTGCGTTCTTACTATTACAGAAACTGTTAAAACAAACAAAGAAAGTGAAAGAGTTGTGAATTTGTATTCAATAGAAATATCTGTGTAGGTACTACATTCCCGACTAAAATACTAATTATGATAATTGTTCTAAACCGCAACGCGAAACCAACAGCATGAAACTAAATGTGTCTGCGCCATTTTTAAGGCCAACCGATTTGTTTTGAACGCTCATTGTTTTCCGAATTTGGAACGTTTTGCAACCGCCTAATGACAGATGCTCTTGTTTTTTTAAATCCTTCTGGCCCCATTTTTTGATGGCCAGGATCTTTTTCTTTTTCATTTGGAATACTTTTGAATTTAGAATGGGTTTTAAATTATCGAAACAAACGTTTTAGAAACAGGTCAGGTCAAGAGTACCCGAAATCGACGAACATGTACGAAGAGACTAATGAATGTGAATGAAGCTAAAGTAGTATGTCAGGATCGTAGCAAGTTGAACAAAATGGTCTCTGCCGACCCCTGTGGGAAAGAGGCGTGACAGTAAGTATGTATGTATGTATGTTAAATTATCGAAAAGTGACACATGATTTGGTAAACTGTTTATCTGTCTTAAGCTGACGCAAGTCACCCAAAAGCTCATAGACATAAATTGTAACCTAATGTTGGCGTGGCCTAGATTTGAATTCTAGACATTATTATACATTAAATACTGGTTTTGTGGGATTGTTTCCTTAAGGGAGTGGTAGGTATTTCGTAAGACAAACACCTGACAACGCCCTGTTGTCCACTAGAGTGGTTTTGCAATGTGATAATAGCTCTGAATAATATTTAATCCTACAACTGCAATACTGTATTAATAAATTATAGTTTAACGTATCTTCGTATCGATAGTGATCCTAAACTACGCGAAATTTATTAGATGCTTAGCAACAGACAATCAGGTTTACATATGTTTTGAGATCAGATCGCTGTTGTTCTGAAAAGAGGCGAAGTCAGAAATACACGAAACAGAAAAGCATGTATGACGGGAAGAAATGTGAATGAAGCGAGAGAAGTATGCCAGAATAGAAGCGAATAAGGCATCATTTTTATGTATGTATGTTATAAGATGTCAATCCACAAATGCTAAATGTTTAAGACACTAGTGTTGCCGACCTTTTTCAAAATTAATGAAAGTCCTAGAGTATATAAAAAACCGCAATAAGCATTGTTTGGAAATGCCCTATTTTCTCGCATTTCACAATATCTCAACACCTGTTACCACTTATGCCCTTCGTTATTTTTTAATATGCAAACAACGTCGCGAATCGTCGCGAGCGACCTTCGCGTACAATCATAATTATGCGTTCATAACAACCTTTATCGCGACCAAATAAGGATCGGTATTGATTGACAGTTGATTTGTTTAATTGGTAATGCGTGCCAATTTTATTAAGCTGCCAGTGATATGTTCTTTATTTGAATTCGTGATTTTTTTACAGATTGCGTTTACGGTTGTTAAATAATTTAACGGTTTCAAGTAAAATAACCGGATAATTCGCGTGTTATGGTAGTTTAATATTTAACCGTTTTACCGGTTTTTTATGAAGTTTTTCATTGAGTAAAGTTTTCTAAGTGTATTATTTCTGCTGGTTAGGATCTAACGCTGTATCTTTGTTATTGTAATATTATATTGGAATGCAAAGAACTAAATAACTCTAATTTGATTGACATTTTGACACATGTATAAACTAATTAACATAATATGACGCATTCAATGTAATGCCAAATTCCAATATGATTGGTATGATACTTCAATTAAAATTCGGTTAAAATACAGGCATGTGGCCTTGTCAAATCAATAATGCGACCAATTTTTTTGCCACTTCCAAACACGTCATTACAACTTTTAATTCGACAAGGTTTCATCCGTGTTTAGAAAATGATAACGGAAAGCCGAAAGCTTAACACTCTTTGCCTTTATCTAATAAAAAAAGTCACTTGTCAGAATTGTGCGGGAAAGTTGGAACGCGTTCGGAAAATTTTACAACGCAACTTAAGGGTGCGTTCTTGATTTAAAAAAAACTTTTTTATTGTTTCGATATCACTGTTTTTTGTGGTACTGGTAATAATGATTGCCTTTGTCAAATAAAGAAAAAAAAACACTTGTCAAGATTGCGCGGGAAAATTCGAGCGCGTTCCGAAAATTTTACGCCTAAAGTTAAGGGTGCGTTCTGGTTTTTGGGACTTTTTTTCAACCGCGTTTCGTTATCACTTTTTTTGGGTGGTAGTAATGAGAAATCTTACCAGAAATCTCATCTTGCACTTCTTGTCAGACTGCTAGATAGCTACTGAATGCTGTCTTGTGCTGCGTTGGGTCTTTTATACGGGCGTTGCTGTACGCGGCAAGTATAATTGAAAGTGGCTAGTAATCGTCGGTACGGTAATGTATCTCGTTGCCATAGGAAGGGCTAGAGGTGGACCGTTGGTATTATTAATTGTTTCCGTGTCTATATGCGGCTAATTATAGAATTAGTATGGGTTGATAACGAATCATTTTTATCTCGCGTGCCTTTAACGGCTTTGTGTTATTGAGATATGTAGATTTTTTCTTATCTGTTACAGTTGTGACTCTTATTTTATGTATAGAATGGGTTCTCAGTGTATCGGAGATTTATGTTATAATACCATCTCTCATGAAGTATTTTTTGTATAGCTATTTAAGTATGGTACTTATGTTTAATAATAATAAATCTTTCGACCCGGGAAGAATCTGATTGGATGCGTGATTTAAAAAAAACAGTATAGCAGAAACTAAATTGACAGTTTTATGTCAAAATCTTAAAATCACACCTTATACATTTGATATCTCCTTAATGGAAAGAGATTCGAATATAAGAATCAGTATGGCACATAGATAAATTACTAATTAATACTGCAATGCATATAAGTAAATTTGGTCGGATATTCACTTGTCAGTTTCAGCTTGTAATGATTTTAGATGTCACTTCACTTTTTTCAGTTAATTTTCTGATGAATTATTTCTCAGTTAATTTGCCGCATCTACCGATATTAAACTCTTTACGAAGCCATGTTTACAAAGGCGCTGATCCGATGGGTGGAGCAGGAAGTCTTGGCATCCAAATAAAAAACTGTCGCACGCCCTGACATTTAGAGTACCAACATACTCGTGCCATCGGTGATGGCGCCACCCGCCCTATATCCGTCACGGAATCAATCGAACGCAATTAGTTTTGCGTTGAACCACCGGCAAATTTAAGTTGGTTTTTCGAAGCACTTTTTTTTAATTGGTTGCGGGGTTTCAGCCAGGATTCTTTTTGAAAAATTCGAACTTGGAACATTCTGGACCGCAAGATTTTATTACGGTGCGTTCAGACATTAAGGTTTTTGAACTCGACGGAACAAAATTAAAAATATAAACTGAGTGTCGTTAAATGAATGAATTAAAAATTGTGATGATAAGTTCAGAGAGTAATTGTCAATATTCAGAAATAAATGCTTTTTCCTTGCATGTTGTCAATTGCGACACACAACAATGAAGTAATACAATATCGTGCGTGAAGTTCACAATCCGGTCTGGACCCGCACGGGAAGCCTTATTTTTTATTACTTAAGATAAGGTAAGATAAAGACAACCTGTCGTCATTACACCTCTTAATTGTTACCTAAAATTGTGATAGAAGTAGCTACGTAACGTAAGTCCCCGATAAGCTCCAAACGCAATGACAGCGGAAGCGGGATGGTGCGGTGGCGTGATGATACGAACGAAACGCTTATTTGCCGTCCAGTGTCTATTACACCGGTATGAAGTTGAGATAAAAGCTTAACACATTCAGAACCAAGGACCCGGCTCCCGGGTTCTTCAAAACATTCGCGAGATACCGAGAACCTGGTAGCCGGGTTCATTTTGTACTAGCTATAGACTACTTGGTTCCGCGCAGATGTTTTGATTTTAGGCTTGGTCGTGAATGTCGTGAATGTGTTAACCGTGTGGGGTCGGGTGTAGAATAACACCTCTCCATTTCTTCCGTGGATGTCGTAAGAGGTGACTAAAGATGAATAGGTGTAGGTATGCTTTAGGCGACAGACTAACATCCTATAACTATTACGCCTATTAACTTAAAACCTAAAAATATGCAAGAAATGGCTGCGTAACGTGAAATAGTCATTATTTTGATCACGTAGCCTTTCGTGCGCTCTGCCTATCCCGTTCGGGAATACGGGCGTAATTTATTTTTATTTTTTATTTTTTATTTTTGTATGTATGTATTAAAAGTGTAAATAAAGTGGGCCCCTGCCCACTTTTTACCCCTAAATGCTAAATGTATTAAAAGTCGGGCGAATAGCCCAGCGGTTAGAGAACCTGACTGTGAAACTTCGATCCCCGGTCGGGGCAGATGTTTGTATGATGAATACGAATGTTTGCTTTCGAGTCTTGGATGTTTATCTATATATAAGTAAGTTTATCCGTTGTTTAGTACTCATAACACAGGGTTGCCTAGTTTGGGACCTAGGTGATTGGTGTAAATATTGTCCAGTGATATTTATTTATTTATTAAAAGTGTAAGTAGAGTGGGCAGGGTAAGTGCCCCAAGCTGGTTTGGTATCAGGAATGCCAGAAGGCCGGCTGACGCCATACCGCGCCGCTGTTACAGCTCGATTTGAGTTGGTACGGTAACGCGTTTTATTCGCTTATTTGGGTGTGAAGGCGTTATAAGCTGCGTGATGTTAATTGATCTGTATTGAGATATTTGAGGTCTGACGAAGCTTTTGACGACTTGAAAAGGTCTTTTTAGAGCGATTTTTTTCATACAAAATTGATATACCACTAGCTGTGCCGGCGACTCCGTTCGCGTCGAATAGTAACTAATTTCCGCCGTTTTTTTTTCACATTTTCCAATGTTTCTTCGGTCCTATTGGTCCCAGCGTGATTCAACACAGAAAGACTTTTTAAATTCAAACCAGTAGTTTCTGAGATTAGAGCATTCAAACAAACTTACAATCCAACGAACAAACAAACTCTTCCGCTTTATAATATTAGTATACATATGCATGCCTACAAACATTTATCTTGCAATCCTTAATGAGATAGGTAAAGTACTATCGAACCAACTGATTCCTGACCCAACCCAGAACGTTGTCACAATAAACGTCATAAACATTTCCTTTGTCAAGTAATGTAATGTCACTATGACGTTCACTGTGAATAGGTTCTATGGTGGGTCAGGAATCAATTGGTTCGATGGTACACGAAACGTGATATGTTGGTATAGTCAAAACCGTGACTCTAAACCGTTTCTTAGCCACATTTAGCACTGTTTTAGGTTTAAAAAAGTACAACAGGTTGCTAGTCTGTTACCTAAAATATAAGTCACTCTCACTCTGCTTCCTTAGTCGCTTCTTACGACATCCACGGAAGAAATTTAATACCATTGTAAGTTAAATTACTCTACTAAGAGTCGATGTAACCGAACGTGAATAAGTTGTAATATTGAAATAAGTCATTTATATCAACTTTTTTCACACGAAAAGTTAATTTACTCGTGAGTAAGGACTGTAAGGAGTGACTTACGATTGGGAGAGATCCCCTCGGGGATAAGTCCGCCTTTGCACATAAGGCTGTTATCCTGTAACTTGTTTTATATAACTCTTTTGTGTAATAAAGAGTCATACAATACAATACTTATTTCGTACATCCATTTAGGAATGCAGGCGTAATGTATGTATGTATTTTGGATGCCTATCTTAAATACAGTACTGTCATCCGATATGGAGGTATACTGCGAACTGCATAGTCGTTTAGGCATTAGAACTTTGCAGTACCTATACGTTGTTTTTTGTTAAATATCGTGTTGAATAGTCACTTGAATGTAACAGAATCCATTGACGGATTCGATATTTTCATTGCCATTTGCAATTTGATTCCTGATACGTCGTTTTAATAGGTTAAGTTATATTTTAGGCGTGTGGTGCCGGGTTTAGAATAACGCCTCGCTATTTCTTCCGTGGATGTCGTAAGAGGCGACTAAGGAAACAGTTTAAGGTATATTTTACGCAACAGGATAGCGACCTGTCCCTATTGTACTTGCTTGTAACTTAAAACAAAAATAATATGCAAAAATTGGTCACAAAACGTGAAATAGTCATCGCTTATACTCTGTTTATTTTGGGTTGAGAATTTTAACTGTCAAATCCTT
Source organism: Adoxophyes honmai (assembly GCA_005406045.1). Classification (NCBI taxonomy): domain Eukaryota; kingdom Metazoa; phylum Arthropoda; class Insecta; order Lepidoptera; family Tortricidae; genus Adoxophyes; species Adoxophyes honmai. The sequence goes on along the minus strand of BHDV01002601.1, from coordinate 12,405 downwards.
ACACATTTTTGAGTAATCCCAAGATATCGGCGCAAATTATGATGATGTTTGAATTAAGAACATTATAACAAACAATGTTAAGTGTATTTGCATAAATCATTTCCAGTTTTACTAATGAATTCCAGAGATAATTTCAAATTGTGTCCGTTAAAATTCTCAACCCAAAAAAACGGAGTATAGTTTATGTAGCGTTTTGTGTGCTCTGCCTACCCCGTTTGGGAATACAGGCGTGATTGTATGTATGTATGTATGTATGTATATTTTACGCGACGGGCTAGCCACCTGTCACTATTATACATGCCAAGTTAAAACCTAAAATTAATATGCAAGAATTGGTCACAAAACTTAATATAGCCTCAAGCCTTTGACTACGTATCTTATGTAGCATTTCGTGTGCTCTGCCTACCACATCTGGGAATACAGGCGTGATGTATGTATGTATGTACTTTTTACAATTTGACAGTTCAACTTGTGAAAAGGTTGCAGAATCGTTCACAGACGCGCGTCTCAAGCGGACGGCAACCGCTCGAACTGGTCCCAACTGTTCCGAGATTAGGGTTACCAAGCCCGAAAAAAAATTTTCCTGAAAAAATCCCTGATTTTGCAATAAATTTCCTGACTTCTAGTGAGTGGGTAAATGTAGGTAAATACCCGCTTTTTAGAATATTTTTTTTCCTCTGTTCTGTTCGATTACTTAAGCATTTTCTTTATTTCCCTGACAGAGAGCTACAATTCCGGACATGTCAGGAAAATTCCTGTCATCTGGTATCCCTATCCGAGATGTATCTTTTAGCGGTGTCTGTGTGCGTTGCTCGAGCGCACTTTGTAAAGCTGGGTACTGACCAACGTTACGAAGTGTAATGTAACATGTTACACAGCGAGCATTCGTGCAGTCAGTACGTTGGTTTCCCCGTAACACGACGTACTGACTGCACGAATGCTCGCTGTGTAACATGTTACATTACACTTCGTAACGTTAGTCAGTACCCACCTTAAGGAGATTGACTCATGTGCCCATCTTTTTAGTGTTAGTCATCGGTGTTCCCGTTGATCGCATTTCGCCGTCAATGCCAGCGTTGACTAACGCTCGTGGTAACGCATTCGCCTCACGATTGCCCTGGACAGGCGGTGTGGTAACCACGCGCGACGCGCAACGTCGTCTCACACCAGGACTTGGTGTGTGATCTGGTTCATAGGTAGTGCGAGATCCTGGGAGAAACGGTACATGGTCGCATGATTTTTTAAAAATGCCGAAAATTGTTTTTTTATTTTTTTATTTATCCATAAATTATTACCCCAAATGGTGTAAGCAGAGCACGCAAAACTCTACAAGTCTACATAGACGAAACCATGACTATTTTTTTTAGATTTTTAGGTTGCAGATATAATAGTGACACAGCCCGACAGGCTAGCCTGTCGCCGAAAATGTACCTTAACCGATTTACTTAATCGCTTCTTACGACACTCATGGAAGAAATGGAGAGGTAGTAGGTATTCAAAACCCGACAAAACACGGAACATAGTCCCTTTTTTTTTTAAATTGCCGTAAAATCGGACACGCTGCGGATTTTTCCATAAATTATTACATGTTTAGGGTACGGTTGTACGTCCTAACTGGAAGGTGCAGTAGCGTGGTGGATCAATCAAACTAGTTATGTACTTGACTCCAAACTGTATTCCTGAACGTTACAATTAGTTTATCGCGCACTGTATATCGGGCAGTGGCTTGGACGGGACTGCGGTTGGCGGGCCCCGTGTTAAGCTCGGTGGCTTTGCTTGGTCAGCTCATATCCTAGTACTCGTGTACCGGAATATGAGCTGACGTTGCCAACGTGTCCCTACATCATTTCCCCCTTTAAAAAAAATTTTTTGATACAATCTTAAAAAATTAAAAAAAATAAAACTTAACTAATACAAAGATCTCTCTTATGGGATCGCTTATCTATGCTGCCAGTATGAAGCTGGCTTTACCAGTTAATGCTAATCAACAAGAGCGCTCAAATATCACCGTTGCGCATTTCGCTGACCAGGTGAGCTGCGCAACCGTTCTATTTCTGTCACTGGGCGCTATACCGACTACGCTGTAAATTTACATACTAAAAATTATGGGTACAATTATACAATTGGAATGTTACTAATAAGAATAAGAAGTTTTAACTATGGGGAAAGTTACAACAAAAAAAAATTTTTAACAGGCATACATTCGAATAAAATCTTTGGAACACAATATTTTAAATTCACTCGATCAAAAATTACACTTTTGTTTAATTTACTACACGCACCTTAAACTACCACTTTTCACTTAGCCGTCGTACACCCCCCGACTGAACTCG
>BHDV01002591.1:0-12282 GCA_005406045.1 Adoxophyes honmai | reverse complement strand
GATATGCTAATACTTGCAAATGATTGCTAATTTGATACATTATCGTCAGTTTTAATAAATGCCTGCACGCCGGTAACACACTGTATGTCAAGACTGACGTTGTCATTCGAATCGAGCTCTGCTTATCACATTCTCAATATTACAGACAAATAATAATAATTTCCTTACACATACCCATTATTAGACAATTCTAGTGTTCTTTAAGTGTGCAAATATTAAATGACGCTTTTTTAATTTTAGTCCATCTATCCAAAATCCCGGGAAATCCCGATGCACATCCATGATAAGCATAACTTTTGAGATCGTTCACCCCAAATTGCATCCTAGATCCGATCACTGGTAATGGTAGTTTATTCAGTAATGATTAGTACTAATAATCATTAGGTGTGGTAATTATAGCCGAGCAGTCATTATGGTTTACTAATTGGTGATATTGATAATAAACACATACATATTCTCACGCCTGTATTCCCAAGAGAGGTAGGTAGAGCACGTGAATTCAAAAATCCAGTGCCACGTTTAGCAATTTCAGGGTAACCAGATGGTTAAACGTGATATTGCAGTGACAGGTTGCTAGCCCATCGCCCACAATACACTAACCCTTTCCCAGAGTCGACTCTTACGACACCCAAGGGAAGAAAGGGGGAGGTGCTATTCTAACCCGGCACCACACGGGAAACTCATTAAATAATTTTCTATTAGCAGTTTTTATTTAATAACGGTTGCATTTTTTACCTAGGTACGGTCGACCAAGAAAGTGGTCTACCACTTATGACAAAAGTTTCTGTGAGATCAAAATTATCACAAGGTTGACATTGTCACTGTCATAATATTATGTCGAGGGGAAATCGACCTTGTTGTTTCATGAGGTTCAAATGAATATCGATCTTGAGGGGGTAGACCAATTTCTTGGTCGACTGTACTTAGTATATTCAATGTTAGTTTATTCAATGTCAGTAATGATTAGTACTAATAATCATTAGGTGTGATAATTATTAGGTGATTTCACATTATACTGCGGTTTAGGTACTTAACTTTTGAAAAGGAAAATAAAGTTTTTTTTTGCCATTAAAAATATTTATAGACATTATGTATATTCACATATATTATTCAGTTTTTTTTATTTTTTCTATTTTAAACAAACTTGATGTCAGATTTGACAGGTTAATAACCTTTTTTTTACTACCCACATTTTATCGGATTTTTAAATAGTTTAGCAAAGGAACCTATCCTAATATTTACTGATCTGATGAACGTTTGTGTTACAACTCCGATTGTTTCTGATATACCTAAACAGGCACTAACAGAGTACTTTTGATTTTGTCCTTCCTTTGCTTAACTATTTGAACATCCGATCCGATAAAATGTTTACTGCCTACCTGTCAAGTACCTACTTAATTTTGTTTACATTTACTTAAATAGGTACCTAAAAACAATCATTACGTGTGGTAATCATACATACATACATACATATTCTCACGCCTGTATTCCCAATAGGGGTAGGCAGAGCACGTGAATTCAAAAATCCAGTGCCACGTTTAGCAATTTCAGGGTAACCAGATGGTCAAACGTGACATTGCAGTGACAGACTAGCCCATCGCCTACAATACATTAACCCTTTCCCAGAGTCGACTCTTACACGGGCAATCATTAGTGTGGTAATCATTAGGTAATTTCATATTAGTATTGCGAAAAATTAGAACAAATCATTATTAGGGTAATTAGGGTTATAAAAATTAAGTGAAATGACATTTGGGCTAATGAAAATTATATCTAACTTTGATAGATTGACAGATAACGCTGTCGCCACGTAAACTATACTAGCGTGTTTTAATTTAAAAAAATAGTAAAAATCATTATTAAAGTGTGATATAAGCACTAAACGGTATATAATACTGTATCTCATTTCGAGAAATGTTATCTCTTAAATCTTCAGCTGTTAAACGAAGTTATGTTCATAAAACTGAATGTGAAATAAGAGTGTTTAAAAATGCAGTAAAAACTATAACTGTGTAGTAAAATAAGCAAATAAATACGAGTGAAACTAAACTAATGCTAATAAAGTGCAAAAAGGAAAAAACTATAGTGAACACTGACATAAATAAAGAATTGTGAACGTGTGCAGGGAAAGACGCCAACAAAACATTGTCCAATCAGAACCAATTCTACTCTTAGCCAACAAAGCAGCAAATTTTGACATTAACGCCATCTATGAACTACATCCCTAACTAAAATTAGCACCACCTATGGACTTCTATAGACTAGATTCAAGTGAAGGTCTAAAAGGTCAGAAAGACGACTTTATAATGTTGCCAAATAATGACATCACCCAACAGAGGGCGGTGGCAGTATGTTCTGGATGTCAACAGAATTTACCAAACCAGGATTATCTGACCTGTTCTTCTTGTAAACAAACTTACGACCTTCCTTGCGCTAACGTATACGTTAAACGCTTTGATTGGATGTCGAATGAGACTAAAAAGAAGTGGATATGCCAGATTTGCCGATGCAATCAACCTAAATTTAATAACGCTTATACGCCAGTGCGGGGCTTACATACTCAAGTCTGCATGCAGGAATCTCAATTTTTAACTGGCGATGATGCTGATGACTCGAATATAACAATTCGTAAAAAAGGGCATACAAGAAACACTTTCAGTGAAGTCTTTTTTTTGGATCCTGAACAGGATACCCAACAACACGAAAGTGTGGATCAAGAAAATAAAGTATCTGAAATAATTTTAAATGAATTGAGAAGTTTCCGCACTCAGATAACAGCCCAACTAGAGAAGCAAGATATACGCTTCTCGTGCTTCGCTGAAAAAGTTGAAACTAAAATATGTGATCTAGTAGAAAAATATTCAGAATTGAAAGCAGATGTAGATCAATTAAAAACTGAAGCCAAGAACACCAACATACTGATAAGTAATCTGCAAACCACTAAATCACATTTGCAGAGTATAGAGGCCACGAATAAGACAATTTTAGTCATGGAAAATGAAGTAACGGCCCTAAGGAATCAAACAGAGCAACTCAAAGACAAATGAATAGACAACAACAAAAATGAAAGACAAATGAATAGTCTGAACACCGAATGAACCGTTCACTCGGATTCGCCAAACTAAACTTATCCCAAGACACGACTTCATTCGACGCCATACTGTCGAAAAAGATTAGTGAATGTTCATTTCTAGCTAAACAATCTGAACATGGAATGAAAGAAAAATGAAGCAATCACTCGGATGAACGTTCATCCGAATGAACCGTCTGATTGGGCCTTAAAGGTGAAATCAGACGGTTCATTCGGATGAACGTTCATCCGAGTGATTGCTTCATTTTTCTAGTGAATGAATTCGACGGTTGTTTCATTCCGTGTTCAGACGTGTCATTTCGAGTGAATAGTACCAAATTGAAAGGCGAAAATTAAAGAAAAATGAACCGTCTGATTGAGCCTTTAGTAATACTCTCATCACATGACCGCTCACTAACGCCACCTCTGATTTCGCCTGACATTCTGAAAGTGATCAAAGTTGATTCGCGTAAGCTTAATCGTATTGCCGTTAGATGGCGTCGTCCGATTACACTAGATGGCGCCACTACGACAAATATTTTACAATTATTAACAATACATATTGAAACACTATTGTTAATGACATCATTATCATTATCAGAATTTATCACATTAAATAAATTTCTATTAGCAGTTTTTTTTCTGATAAGTAGCGGGCTGGTGAACTCTTACTTGCTTAAGAGGGCGCACACATTTTTTACGAACGTAATTATAAGATCAGGCGGGGAAGAGAAATTCAGGGGCAGGGCAGGGGTAAAAGGCACCACAGACCATAACTCGTCGAGTTATGAGTGATTATGGTCTGTAGAGCCCTCTTATCCCTGCGTTTCTCTTCCCCCACCTGACCTAAGTGGTTTTGGACCAATGTTTAAAAAATCGTGAAAAATAAAATAACTCATATTTAGCCATGAAAAAAATATGGTTAGACTAAACATATTCTGTAAATTCACAATAAAATTGTTTCATTTGTAATTACATTAAAATTAATGAGAAAAAAAATAAAGTAATAGTTCAACTTTGAAATTATGTACAATGATATTTGAATAATAAAAACCAATAATTTGATGCATGTCTCTCCGTTAATCCCCAGTAGACTATATTGTCTATCAGATAATAACTAGTTTATATCGTTTATGGTAAATTTTAATAGAAAATTTTCAAGTGAAAGACAGCTCTGACGCGTATTTTTGTGAAAACCCTTCAACAAATTGGCTAAGTAAAAGAAATCTGTGTTGCTAATAAAATATTTCTTTCCGTTAATCCCTAGAAAAAGAGTTGATTTATATGTTACAGTAGTTTTTCTTTAAATACTTAAGGATTTATAGCTTTCTAAAGCATTAGAAAATCATCAAAATCACCGAATTTTGTGTGCACCCTCTTAAGACCAGAGATCGGAAAATTTTGCGATATTGTTTGCAATTATGTGGACATGACTCCAAAATTAATCGAAATGTTATTCAGTTAATTAATTTTTACATACGTACTAGTACATACGTAATCACGTCGACGTTCCCAAATGGCGTAGGCAGAGCTCACAAAACGTGAAATAGACATGACCATGATTATAACTTTTTCACGCTTCGCAGCCACTTCTAGCATATTTTTTATAAATTTTGTACTTAACATAAAATTTGATTCCTAGTCAATAAATACAAAAGTTTGTTAACACGTTAAACGCCGATAGAAAAAAATAAAAATCGTAAAAATACTTTTGGTCGTAATTTGTTTATTATGTTACGATACGTATAGAAAATAAGTTTTATTCAATTCTGTACATGGGTTACATAGTAACAGTCAAATACATAGCTGAGGTCACCGGTGCACCCCATGGCGTACAAATACAGAAAATATATTTTCCGGTACCCGGCGCCGCGCGGGCACCCCGCCGGCCACCCGCTACACCAGTAGTGCAGTACTGATTTTTATGTTTGTACTTCATTAAAAAATAAAGACTGCTAATTTTCGTTTAAATAATAAAGACTAATTTGAATTATATATCCTGAATTTTTATTTTGGTTACTTTTTTCGCTATCTTTAATTTTTTCAATTCCTTACAAGGTATGTTTGTCCCACTGCGCAGTATAGTTCTACAGCGCCGTGCCGGTCACGGAGTATGAATAAAGTAACAGTCAGTATGGCCGGCGGCGAGAAAAAGTAGTTTGAATAGGACTATACGTTGAGGTCACCGGTGACCCTCATGGCGCTATGATAGAGGAAGGATGAGGTCACCGGTGACCCCCATGGCGTTTAACGTGTTAAAGTATTGGTTTATTTAAAAAAAATGTCAGTATTTTTTTCTAAATTGTTATTTATTTTATAATTATATAAATATTTACGGAAACGATACCCTTTTCTAAATACGAACCTTTTGCTAATATGTAATTATATATAATTATTGTCGTCGTACCATTTTTTTTTTAAAGTTAGGTACTTTAATATATACGTGTTTATAAGCACTTTTTGAATAAACTATGATCTCCAAAAATTCTAATTATATTTTAATTAATAATTAATTAACATTTTGATTAATTTTAGAGTCATGTCCACATAATTGCAAACAATGTCGCAAAATTTTCCGATCCCTGCTTATGACAGCCTGATACAGACCCCGGCATAAGAGTAAATCAGTATCAATGCTATTCTTTTTTTAAGTAGTAGTTGCTGCTGTTGGTGAACTCTTACTTGCTTATGATAGCCTGGTACAGACCCCGGCATAAGAAGAAATCAGTATTCTTCTTTTAAAGTAGTAGTTGCGGGCTGGTGAACTCTTACTAGTTTATGATAGCCTGGTACAGACCCCGGCGTAAGAGTAAATCAGTATTATTCTTTTAAAGTAGTAGTTGCGGGCTGGTGAACTCTTACTAGTTTATGGCAGCCTGGTACCTCTGTGAGTTTAGACTATTATGCTAGGTTTACACGCGTGCCACGCAGCCCGGCAAGCAGCACGGCGAGCAGCACGGCGAGCAGCCTTGCGGTCCGGGCTCGCCAAACAATTGCACATTCAAACAGTCGAACAGCCCGTTTAACATGCTTTGTGCTTGTGTCCGTTGAATGTCGTATTGAACGCGAGCGTGTAAACCCGACATTAAGAGTTTAGAGTATTAATATTTTTAGCTTTTCTTTTTTTAAGTAGTACTGGCGGACTGGTGAACTCAGTCCTCGTCCATGGTTCAGTATTCTTACTTGCGGCTCCTCTTACTAGTTTATGGCAGCCTAGTACCTGTGATCTTACAATTATTAGTCGTCAGTCCATGGTTCAGTATTCTTACTTGCGGCTACTCTTACCAGTTTATGGCAGCCTGGTACCTGTGATCTTACAATTATTAGTTGTCAGTCCATGATTCAGTATCACAGATCTTACAATTATTAGTCGTCAGGCCATGGTTCAGTATTCTTACTTGTGGCTACTCTTACTAGTTTATGGCAACCTGTGAGTTTAGACTATTAAGAGTTTAGAGTATTAATATTTTTAGCTTTTTTTTTTAAGTATTACTGGCGGACTGATGAACTCAATTTTCACAGATGATGTATTTCTGTTGCCGCTATAACAACAAATACTAAAATCAAAATAATAATTAAGGGGAGCTCCCTTAGAAAAAACGTGTTTTTTTTTTTGCAGTTTTGGGTCTATTTAAATAATTGTAACAGCTAAATACTTGGAATGCTCACAGAATATTTAATAATTTACAATCAAACTATTTGGGATCACCCTTTAAGGAACGTGACGTCATTTTTGTGTCAACGGCATGAAAGTTACGGGCCTTGCTAATAATGATTTGTCCTAATTTTTTAACCCCCGACGCAAAAACGAATGGAGAATACCGCAATTTTCTATGTAGAGAAAGCTATAAATTGGTGCTCTTCTGTGCTACCCCAAAATTAACGCGAGCGGAGCCGCGGGAAAAAGCTAGTATTCAATAAATATTAGGTAAGATTTTTTTGCCAACATACATACATACAGTCATATAGGCGATACAATCACGCCTGTATTCCCAAACGGGGTAGGCAGAGCACACAAAACGCTACATTCTTTTGCCAAACGATTTGAAAATCCGATTAAATGTGGATAGTAAAAAAAAAAGTTAGTAACCTGTCAAATCTGACATCAAGTTCGTTTACCATTTAGTTAAGTATCCAAACCGCAAGAATATAATTACTACACCTAATTATTATTAGTACCATTCATTACTGATAGCTACTGAATATTAGTACATTGAGTAACTAGGGGAGGAAATGGAACATTATTAACGAGAGGCTGTTAGAAGCCCGACGCCGCAGGCGGAGGGCTTTTATGCCTCGAGTTTATAATGTCCTTTACTCCCCGTGCTACACACAATGTTTTTCATCACATTTGCGAGGAAAAACTAAAAATTAAAGAAAATTCATGACATCACGTCACCGCGCCGCGCTATTCCTTTTGACAGCAGTGATGCTGTCAGTGCGTTTAGATCTATTGTCACTTTTTTTAATCATATACCACAGACAAGAACTATGTTTCGTACAGAATTCGAATGGTCAAACAGCCAGATTCTACCAAAAAGGTTCAAACAAATTTACGAAAAATGCATATTAAAAAACGCGTTGACATACATCCAATGTATTAAATTAATACAGTTTCATAATGCATAACATTAATTTTGCATTTAAAAATTGGCCCTAAAGTTTTAATAGCAGAATTTTTATTTTTACATTTATAACCTCCTTAGTCTGAACTAACGTACCTATACTAACTTTTGCAATTTTTAAAACTAAACATTACCTCCCATAGGACGTAATGATAACTCCCGCGGTTACAATTTAGGCCTTTGTCCTGAAGGATACGCGCTTGTAACACTACCATTGACGAGCAAGTGTGATGAAAAATATAATAACATATAATAGTACTAGCTTTCCGCCCGCGGCTTCGCCCGCGTGGAACCCGGTTATATTGCGGTATAAAGCACAACTATAAGAAAACTTCTCGTTTCAAACGACACACAGCGCCATCGATCTATCATCTATCGATCGGTCATCGATCGATATCGATCTATCATCGATCGATATCGATCTATCAAGCAAACTATATTTTTGTTTTCCCTCGGGAACATCAATTTTTCCGGGATAAAAAGTAGCCTATTATTTAATCCGGACTTCTATCTTTACGTTTGCAAAATTTCAAAGCAATCGGTTCAGTAGTTACGGCGTGAAAGCGGAACAAACAAACAAACAAACTCACTTTCTGACTTATAATATTATAGTAAGGATTTAATATGTATACTAGGTAATAAGTGCAACCCGTATAAAAAAACTGGTAATAGAAAAATATTTCATGTGATTATGATGCCATCAATTAGTGTCAGCTTTACTAATACACTAGTATTAATCATTACTGACACTGAATATACTACCATACCATAACAAATAATAGCATATAATAAATACTAAATAGGCAATTAATGAAATCCTTATAAAAAAACTAGTAATAGAATAATAAATATAAATAAATATACTGTGAATAATAACAATATCACTGGACAATTTTTACACCAATCACCTAATCCCAAAGTAGGCAATTTAATGCCTGTGTTATGGGTACTAGACAACGGATAAACTTACTTATATATAGATAAACAGCCAAGACCCGAAAGCAAACGTTCGCATTCATCATACAAACATCTGCCCCGACCGGGGATCGAACCCGGGACCTTAAGCTTCACAGTCAGGTTCTCTAACCGCTGGGCTATCTGGCCGCCAATATTATTTAATCTTCTTCTTCTACTATATAAAAATAAGTCGTGTTTTCCTCCCTGACGATATAAGTCCAGAACGCACGAACCGATTTGGCCAATTCTTTTTTTGACGTGACAACGTCTTAAATTAGGTTGCGGCTGGGAGTCACTTATGAAAAAGTGTAACGCTCGGTAACGTTACGATGACGTCACCGAACGAGAGAGAGGCCCGCAGTGTTAAGGAGGTGGCGCTTCGATAGTGCGAAGCCTCTATGGTATCATGTGAGACGTCAAACGCAGACATGGACAGCTGTCACGATTGGGAGTTGACGTGACAACGTCTTAAATCAATAAATATTCTACCGAGAAAAAGACGTTGTCACGTAAAATCTTCGCCCGTAAAACCGACTTTACAGGCAACCATTTTTTTAAATGTTCGTTGAAGTTCAGGGAAGGTTTGTAAGATGAGAAAGTGTGAAAAAAATTAGTGTAGCATACTAAAAAACTAAAAAAATCGTTCTCCCATACAAATTGTATCAACTCGAAAAAACAGTAAGCGCCGCAATATTTCATACATCTTACGCGTTTTTGTTCTCTGCTTTAGCTCAAGAAAGGCGGAAGCGCCGCTGATTTTCATACGTCTCCCGCTTTTTTGCGAGCAAAATAGGTACTTTATATTATTCTAGCACTAATGTCGTTAAGGCGAAAGTTTCTCACATTTCGTTAATAAATTAACCCTTTTACCCTAAGATACGGCTGTCAAAATCTATACTGAACTGACAATTTTTGACATTTTTTTTTAAATTTTTTTAATATCTAAAAAAAACAAAATACATGTGAAAATTACCAGCCGCTATTGAAAAACCCCCTAGGGGTTTATGTAACAGCAGGCGAGTTATCGCAGCTCAATCCACACACTTAAACTTATAATATTTATACATACATATAAAAAACTAGGCAGTGTTGCCACTCATCAAATAATGTTTTTTTAGAACATTTTTACATTTCTTGTTTGAGCTAGTGGCTGCTTTCAAAACCTCATCTAACAATTCCTTTGGGAGTGTATTTAATATCTGAGGAACTAGGTATGAGTTGGTTCTTTCCGGCATATTATTGCACACTCTCACTCAGAGAGGAGGCCTGTGCCCTGCAGTGGGACGTATATAGGCTGATGATGATGATGATGATGACGGCATATTATCACTAGCCAAACGCGAACTGCGCGCCTCGGCTCTCGTGTGTCGCGCAAAGAGAGTCGAGGCGCGCAGTTCGCGTTTGGCAGCAGCTGCTGCCGCGGCTCCTAGATGAAGGGCTACGAATTAGTCCGAAACATGTCGAGCTAAACTCGATTTATTAAACGTGAGTTATCCGATAATTTTTCAACATGTCGATGAGTATTTGTATCTGGGCCAATTAGTTTCTTTCAACCAAAGACAGGACAAAGAAGTCGAAAGACGGATCCAAAATGCATGGAAGAGCTAGTGGTCTATGAAACAGCTATTGAAGGGAGACCTTCCTTTAACTTTAAAGCGAAAACTTGTCGATGTATGTATACTGCCTGTCCTAACTTACGGTGCTCAAACTTGGTCACTAACCGAGTCGCAGAAGACTAAACTGAAGGTTTGCTAAAGAGCTATGGAGCGCAGCATGCTTGGAGTGGGAAGGATTGACCGGATCCGGAACACTGTGCTGCGTTCTAAAACGGGCATTGTCGATGTCGGTGCAAAGACGGCCAGTTTGAAGTGGGACTGGGCCGGCCACGTCAGCCGAATGCATCCACTGCGGTGGGCCAAACATGTCACGGAGTGGGTGCCAAGTGATGGATGGCGACGACGGGGCAGGCCCAGACGGAGATGGCGGGACGACCTGGACGTATTTCTCGGCGACTGGCCCCAGACCGCTCTAGATCGGGAGAAATGGAGGACATGGGAAGAGGCCTTTGCCCAGCAGTGGGATACCGACCCAGGCTAGATAATAATAAATAAATAGGTTTAAAAGAAGAATGACCGTTTATTGAAACACTAAACAAATTCTATTAATTGCATTAAATTCTATCAATTAAAAGCACTAATTCTATTAATTGTCACTATGCACAACAGACATGGATTGCAGTACACTTTTTCGCCGTAATATAGCTAAGCCACCATAAGGGCTCTCAAAACTCCCATAGACACGTCCATAGAAGATTTTCCAGTATATCCGAAACCCGGATTTACATCTTCGAGAAATTCTTAGAGAACAATGACATCAGCTGATTCGCAAAGTGATCGATCGCAGTTCAATGGTCTTTAAACGTTCTTTCATTTAAAAGTGATAATACTGATTGACGACGTGTTTTTATCCAGTTGTGGTTGTCGATGGCGTGGCAGTATTCACATCCTTTTTACGTTGTAGAAATCGTCTGAATATTATTCCATCGGGCCAAAGCTTGTCGTCTAAAAAGGTCTTTAATTTTTGCCTTGACACATAACACTTAAACGCATTGTACGCTCGTTCTTCTTTCATTGTAATTCTTTCCAGGGTAACTGTTTCATGGGTTCTTGCTTTGATGTACTCCATAATATCTTCCTCAGATGTTGCCTTGTTTACATACGTAATAAACACCGGAATTTGTAAATCTGCGGCTTTGAATTTGTCCGTCACATTCGATGTAGCTATCCCTTTCTTGCCAGAGTATTTTGTTCTTTTTTTTTCTACCAATATCCACTCATTAGATGGTACGCTAGATTTCCACTCGCCCCTTGCCACCTGTGCCATAGTTAAAAGCGTCTTTTGCTTATCATTTTCGCCACGATGGCTCGACTCGCTAATTACAGATTTATTCGCGCCTTCATCCGGTTCTAACATTGTCGAATTACCGTCCTTATACGGTATTGGCACGTTATCACTGTCACCAGCTTGCTCGTGTGAATAAGCGAGAGAGCGATATCGTTGCTGGCCGTTACTGCGCTCCGCACTAGAATCCATTGTGTTATTTGTTTCGTCCCTAACCGATAACCCGCTGTCAGGGACATACCCTCCTCTTTTAATGTTAATATTGCGGGTACATAACGAAGATGACAATGAATTTGATTGTAACCGTTGTAACTCTGTTTTTACATTTTGCAATTGCTCAACGGTAGCGTAGTTGACCTTCATGAAGTCCACCGCAGAACGTAATACCACTAAATCTTCTAGGAGCTTCGTTACATCTATTTGGTCAAAAGTAACGGGCGGCAATTTGTGCAGGTCGCGAGCTACAAAAATAGGTATATCGTCTGGTTCCACGGTTCTGACCACATCGATGATGTCTTCCAGGTCTCTTCGTTTCTTATCATTATCATTATTTCGCGTATTCACTTTTCGTTGCGCTATTTTGATTGCATCGAAGAGCAACGACTTTGCCTGTTCGATGTCGTCTTCGGAGAAAGTCGATTCGTATATTGTAATTAACGATTGATTCACAACTAGGGCTTCCAATACCGGGATCCCGGGATCCCGGGATACCGCCTTTTTAAAGGTCAT
>BHDV01002567.1:225564-248440 GCA_005406045.1 Adoxophyes honmai | reverse complement strand
CTGGAAATTTCTACATAAACAGAAGTTTCCTTTCGGGATAAAGCTAATTTGAAGTCGGTTTTTTTTTTGTTTAAAATTATTAATGTAACGGTCCTAGTCGTAGAACAATAATTAAGTATTAGAAATGCTGTGTAAGAATACAAACACACACAAGACATACAATCACGCCTGTATTCCCTAATGAGGTAGGCAGAGCGCATGAAACGCTACATAGATAAAACTATGACTATTTCCCGTTCCGTGGCCACTTCTAACTTTTTTTTCAGGTTTTGAGTTGGCAGGTATAATAGTTACAGGTTGCTAGCCCGTCGCCTAAAATAACCTAATTTCTTAATCGCCTCTTACGACATCCACAGAAGAAATGGAGAACGACGAATATTTGTCATTCAAAATTGTCGCAACACACAAGCCAGAAATGCGACGTTTACGAAGAAAGTAGCACCGTCTTTCGGACTGTGCAGTAGATAGGTACGCAACATAAGTACTTGTATTTATAACATAGGTACAGTCAGCGTCAAAAATAACTGACAATTTTAGTACTGAGTTACGTCAAATTCTATACTAAAATTATCACTTACCTACTTTTGACGCTGACCCTACTTTCCGCAAAGTCTGTTGCGGTGCATTCTTCTTGGCAATGATGGTCTTTCCGAAGCGCTAGACTCGAAAATGACGTGTCAAAGCGCTCTTAGGAACCTATTTGCTTAGTTTTAAATTTTAAATTTAGAATTATCACCAGTCTTGACATGTTCCTACACACCAACTAGAACCATATCGCTCCAGCGATCATCATTCCTTCCATTCATTGTTCACGATCAACCCCGCCCACTACCCCTCAGGGATTTCAATTTGCTGAGCTATGCTTTACTACTGATTAGATCTCAGATGCGATCGGATAACAGTCGTATCTCCTTGAATTGCATTTTGATTGTGACTGTGGTCCATTTTATAACCACAGATATTAAAATGCCATGGCCGGTGTTGCCTGTTTTTGCAATTTTAAAATAGTGAATGGTGTGCCTCTACTAAGTAGGTATGATAGATTTCAGATGTGTCGATTTTGTAGGTAAGGTTCCACAAAATAATCTAAGAAACGTTGAAATTTGTTTGATTATATTTATAACCACGTTTCTTCTATGTCTACCTGTTACCGTTATTTATATCAATCCAAAAACAGCAAAAAAAACATTATCGTTGTATGGAAGCAACCTGTAAATAATAATTTTATTCTGTTTTTAATATCTGTTATTAAAGTGACAATAGAAACACATATTCTTTAAAAAAATCAACACACTATACTATAGACCGATAGGTACTTAAAAGATGGTAAACAATCTTGACGTGTCTTTTTATTTAAACATACACTTTATAAATCAAAATCTTTACATTTTACAATTTAGGTATGAAAAAATCATTTACTTTCATAGTTGAATTGTATAGCGTAACGTTTTACATTTTTAGACTGTGTATTTCAATAAAAAGACATGTCAAGATTGTTTACCATCTTTTAAGTACAGTACCTATCGGTCTAAAGTATAGCTAGTACTGTTCGTGAGATACAACCTGGTGCCAGAAGGACAGCGAAGTCTCAATAATAGGGTTCCGTTTTCACCCTTTGGCTCCCAATAGCAGCAATATTTTTTTCCAACTGGCACCCCTAAATCCAGCGGTTTAGGTAAACACGCCATTACAATCCTTAATTGTCGACCGTGAGAGTATATTACGCGTGTGTAATCGCCGTTACGCCTTTACTGGCTTCTTGCGTTTTATGTCCGAGAGCACTTTCGTACAAGGACGGCTGTTGCAGCCAGGGAAGACACGCGTAGTTGCAGGGTTAATTTAGGTGATAGATCGTTTTCTACCGATATGACCCTGCGCCTGTGGTGCCGGGTTAAAATAGCACCTCCACCTTTCTTCCCGTGGTTGTCGTAAGAGTCTACTCTGGGAAAGGATTAGTGTATTGTGGGCGATGGGCTAGCAACCTGTCATTGCAATATCACGTTTAACCGTCTGGTTACCCTGAAATTGCTAAACGTGGCACTGGATTTTTGAATTCATGTGCTCTGCCTACCCCTCTTGGAAATACAGGCGTGAGAATATGTATGTATGTATGGCCCTGCGCGTCGATTTCGTTTGCATCCATCTATGCAAACGAAATCGACGCGTTTCTTGTCCGACTTCATTAGGTACACTAGACGCTCCGATGTACAGATTCCTCTTCCTACCTAGACACAGTCCAAGTGTCAAAAATATGTACACATGCTTTTGTCCAGATGTCGAAGTCGTACTTTTTAACGGGACAATGTCTTTGTTGCTGGCTGTATGCATATATGTATAAATATGCCATGTTTGTTTTCCCAAATAGGGTAGGCAGAGTACACAAAAAGCCAAATTTAAATCTATTTTCTATTTTACATTTCGCGGCCACCTCTAGCAAGTTTTTAGGTTTTAAGTTGACAGATACAATAGTGACAGATTGCTACCCTGTTGCCTACAATAAAGGTACCTTAACTCTGACCTTAACCTCCGACCTTAGTCGCCTCTTTTCTTATGACATTAGATCCACGGAAGAAATGGAAAGGTGCTATTCTAAACCCGACAGCACACAGGGAATTCTCAATGTTGTATCTACATATGTTATCGGTTATAGGTAAGTATTTTATTTCCTTCATTATAACGCTGTCTGTAGTCTACTACATAGGAGCACTTAGTCAATTGTTTTAATTATAATGCCTGTGTTTTAATCACACTTCGAATATTCCGATATATATCTAGGTTTCTAGGTACATATTTAATATTATTATATTGAGCCGTCAATCCGGTGTTACGTTTGCTATTAGGTATGGCCCAAACAACTTCTTTTCACTATGTTTTTATGTAATCATAATAAACAGCATGTACGGAACCCTGGGTGTGCGACTGGCCCGATTCGCACTTGATCGATTTTTTTAGGGCCTGTCTTCAGTATTCGCAAACGTAAAACGTCATAACCAGTTTGACACGTGCTAAACGAAACTTATCTGTCACTTGAACTAACCGAACCCAAATAGCCAATGACAGCTACTAATGTATAAAAATAACCACACGCGATTGGCTAAAATCTCGTACCACTCGTTCAATGTTACGAGTGTAGTGAACTGTCACTGCAGATTTTCGACCTCCATTCATCCTTCGACACTGTGCGGTCTCGATTTTAACCCCATTTTCAAAGAAATTTTAGTTAATAACCACTGGAAAAGCTTTTTTTAAGCTCACAAGTGCACTACGCTTAATTAAGAAGTGTCAATTAGAGATTTAGAAGTGAAAATGGCGTTGAAATCATCACCGGTACTGTTCGCGATGTTAGGGCGATTGTCTAGGCGTAGTTTTTCGACTTCAAAAGCTCTGGCTTCTAAGCCTATGACTGTGCGTGATGCCTTGAACCAGGCTATCGATGAGGAGATGGAACGGGACGAGAAAGTCTTCGTTTTGGGCGAGGAAGTCGCTCAATACGACGGGGCGTACAAAGTTACTCGGTGAGCATTCTCCTCTAAAATACCTCGTTTTGAAATTAAATCTAGTGAATATGTGTACTTAAACTTCAAAGAGGATTCATAAACTAAGTTTTCAAGTAATACGGAAGTTGTAAATGCTGTATTTTTGGAAATATGAAGCATGTTACATAACCAAGTTTGTTGACAGATCAAGTTCGTGTTGCTTATCTAGCGGCCGTGCAATTTCGAACTGGCTGGTTATTCCAAATGACATTAGCAAGGGCAAGGACAGTTAAAAAACTAAAGGATTTATTTTTTTAAGAATGCAGACTTTCACTGTCAGCTGTTTCAATTTGTTATCAATTTCTTCCATCCAATTGGTTTTAGTTTTATAATATTGTGCATCAATCCTAGCCACATTCTCTTTGATTCTCAATTCCCCTTTTCAAATTATATTCAAACTAATAATTTCTAACTTCAAGACGTGAAAAGTGACCAGAATACAGGCATTTTTTTTTTAATATTTATTTAGTATTATTTCCATATATTAATTGATATACAGGGTGGAATTTTGTAATGCCACCTGGAGGGGAAGTACTCTAAATCATTTAGTTAGCTTACTTTACTGAAAGGAAACATTCCTTTATTTTTAAATAGAAACAAACCTGCATTAAAATATTTTTTAAATTTTGCTTTTCTTTTTTTTTGGCCTGAAGGGCCAAAGCATGCAGAAGTAGGAGCTTGTGTTTTCACTGTTTTTGAATCAAATCTAACTGTGGAAAGATGCTACTATCAAAATGGCGTCAGCAAAGAAAAACTGAAAATAAAGTGTTTGGGAAAATAGGAATGTTCAAAAGGAATGGACATTGTTTTTTTAGTACTTTTAAAGAAAAATAATGTTTTTTAAATAATAAAAATATAATAATAGTTTTTAGTATTCTTATATCAAACTTACACTTATTTCCTCTAATAAATTTCAGAGGCCTATGGAAGAAGTATGGTGACAAGAGAGTCCTGGACACTCCCATCACAGAGGCCGGGTTTGCTGGCTTAGCCGTGGGAGCGGCCTTCGCTGGCCTGAAGCCCATCTGCGAGTTCATGACCTTCAACTTCTCCATGCAGGCTATTGACCATGTGAGTCAATTTACATTCCAAGGGTGCTTACATAAATATACAGGTTTCCGGCACAGACAAATCTGTGTGGGTCAGTACCAACCATTGCTGGTATAACTAATGCACTCACTTATAAGGGGCAGCGCAGACGACAGTATTTTCGTGCGATCGAGTCTGCGGCGCACAAAGTCTGCGTGGATTGTATACAATGTGCGCGGAATTTTTGCGCGTCGTGTGTGTTACTGCATATAATTCCATAGGCTCTATTTTTACAGACTAAAAAGTCCGGCATGGATAGTCTGTCGTACGCGCAGGGCCTAAACAAACAGGTTTCAGATTCACCTGTTTCTTAATGCAAGAATCCCCTGCAACGGTTGGTACCAATCCGAAGGAAACCTTTTTCTTGATGTAAGCACCCATAGACTTACTATAAGGTACAATGGACCCTTCTAGTGTCAAGGTGCTGTTTCCTGACAATTGCCTACATGACACCTGTAAAAGGGCCCAGTCACCAGAGGCTGATCAAGAAGTCTGACTGCTCTACGCAAATTTATTCAGGTTAGATGCTATGCTGTTAGATAAATTGTACCTTCATGTGAAAACACGATTTAAGGGCATCCTCCATCCACACACCCAAGGCTGCAGCCTAATTAGACCAACTCTCGCCAGTGGCTTGCCATCAGAGAGGGGAATAAGTAATACTTCTTTTTATTCCTTTACAGAATGGATTTCGCGAAATCCCTTCTTAGTGGATGTTTAAGTATATGTTCTAAGTGAAATAGCAAATCATTCATGCCATAATAATATTATTATGCTATGTTTAGTCTAGGAAAGATATCTTATCCTTATCAAACATTAACAGACAGAATTTATTTTCATGTTGATAAGTCTGCTTTACGCACTGTACTTATGTTGTTGTTTGATACTTTTAAACCTCCATTCCTGAGATAGGGGTATTATAATTTTTACATCAATGTCTGTCTGTCTATGATTTTTTTTCCTGCTTTTCCATTAAATAAATAAATTATTTCATAATACCGAAGACAAACATTGGTCCAGTATTCCCAGTTGGGATAGGCAGAGCATGCAAAATGCTACATATAAAAATCATGACTATAAAATAACTATTTCATAGCCACTTTTAGCATATTTTCTAAGTATTAAGTTAAATCTTACAATGGTGACAGATTTTTAATTATTCATATCACATACAATACCTTGACTCCCAATTGCAGATTATAAACTCAGCAGCTAAGACATTCTACATGTCAGCGGGCAATGTGCCCGTGCCCATAGTGTTCCGAGGGCCCAACGGGGCAGCCTCAGGAGTGGCAGCCCAGCACTCGCAGTGCTTCGGAGCCTGGTTCAGCCACTGCCCCGGACTGAAGGTTGTCATGCCGTACTCAGCGGAGGATGCTAAAGGTATGTTGAATTGTTTAGACTATGCTAGTCAGTGGTACAGCCACTGGCATCTCAGTTGGTGTAGTTTTAACTACATATAGGGTTTTTTAAAAAAGCCTAACCTAACCTAAGCCTAAGCTTAAAACCATGCGAAGTGAGATGCTGAGGACAGTGATTGTGTGCCATTATTTTATCATTGGTTTTGTTTATGTTTTTGTGTATGTATGTATGTAATTCCTTTACCACCATAAGGTACTACAAAATGGCAGTAGTTTTAATGAAAATATCAAAGTCTATTTCCACTCACATGTTGAAGTTTGAGCATAGAGGTTAGAACCTATAGAGAAACAATGTTCGCAACCCCGGTCCGCAAATAGTTTGTTGATTTCAACATACTAAACGTCACCGTCACTGTCACAGAAACTGTACAGAGCCAATAACCGTAGAAAAAAAGGCAGTAGCGTTACGCGCGATCTTGGACCGGCCAATAAGAGCACAGCGATCACTTCAATTGTTTTGCGGAATAATTTCCGAACAACCAAGATGACATTAGTACTCTATAGGTTCTATCCTCAATGAGTTTGAGTGATCCATAGTGTTTTTATTATGTTGTGGAAACTGTCATAAATAAACCTGCCAAGTGCGAGTCGGACTCGCTCACGAAGGGTTCCGTACCAAAAACTGCAAAAATTCAGAATTTTTGTATGGGAGCCCCCCTTAAATACTAATTTTATTTTTATTGAATTATTTATTTTTAGAGTAGATATTTAATTAAACATTCTGTGAGCATTTCAAGCATTTACCTGTTACAGTTATTTAAATAGATCCAAAATAGAAAAAAAAAAACACGTTTTTTGTATGGGAGCCCCCCTTAAATACTAATTTTATTTTATTTTGATTATTTCCATTTAAAGTAAAAATTTAATTAAATATTATGTGAGCATTTCAAGTATTTACCTGTTACAGTTATTTAAATAGATCCAAAATAGCAAAAAAAAAAACACGTTTTTTGTATGGGAGCCCCCCTTAATTGTTATAATTATTTTAATTTTAGTATTTGTTGTTATAGCGGCAACAGAAATACATCATCTGTGAAAATTTCAACTCTCTAGCTCTCACGGTTCGTGAGATACAGCCTGGTGACAGACAGACGGACGGACGGACAGACAGACAGACAGACAGACAGACAGACAGACAGACAGCGAAGTCTCAGTAATAGGGTCCCGTTTTTACCCTTTGGGTACAGAACCCTAAAAATGGTAAAAAGATCACAAAGTCTTCTAAACAAAGGTCTAGGTCTAACAAATATGAAAGCACACTTTCACCAATTATTTACCACCACTAAGCCTCATAATCTTGGATTTGACAATTCTATCTCCAGGTCTGCTGAAGGCAGCCATTAGAGACCCGGACCCAGTGGTGGTGCTTGAAGATGAAATCCTCTACGGCCAACAGTTCCCCATGTCTGATGAGGCTCTGTCTTCGGACTTCGTCCTGCCATTCGGTAAGTGGGTTTTTATCTAGGACCTAATTGAATAAATTAAGCTCTGTAACCATCTGTAACACCTGTAAAAGGTGGCAGTGGTACCTGTTGACCAGCAAGTCAAATCAAGTCTCTGATGATGATGTTAAAAAAAATCTGTTTCTCTTTAAAAGTTAGCTTCAGCTTAAAATTACTTATCCTGATGTGTCAATGAATGCTATGCCGTTTATGTGAAGTTTGCTAGTCCTAAAAATACCAGATGACAAATAAAACTTAAACTTAATGTTGGGAACCGGCGGGCTGCCAGTTACGGGCTTACTGGGAAACTGTCGAACGACACTTAAAGGGATAAACTTCCTAAAATCAAATGAAAACAAGTAAATAATAAATAAAATCTGATCACTCAAAAGATGAATATGTTAATACTAATTCGACACATAATACAGGCAACACGGTGCCCGGAAATTGACCGTAAATATACATACATACATACATACATACATATACTCACGCCTGTATTCCCAAGAGGGGTAGGCAGAGCACGTGAATTCGAAAATCCAGTGCCACGTTTAGCAATTTCCGTAAATATACAGTACAGGATACAGGTTTCTATAATCTGAGATCGAATTAGAGATCAAAAATGTAAACAAACGTGTTGCCATTGCTTTATTGTTATGAATGAATAAACTAAAAGTAGTTAAAAATTAATACAATTAGTACAATTACATCAATTAGTAACAAAAAAGGTTGACTACATCTGGAATGGCACTTTGATATTGACAGTTATTTGTTTACATTTTTGATCTCTAATTCGATTTCATACTATAATGCGTCTGTTTATTATAGTAGGAACATTTTATGATATGGATATCTTTTTTTTTTACAGGAAAGGCGAAGATCGAACGCGAAGGCAGCCACATCACGCTCGTATGCGCAGGCAAGGCCACCGACACGGCGCTACAAGCAGCGGCGGAACTCGCTAGCAACGGTAATAACATAATATTTTATTATAAGACAAAGCCAACATTTTTCACAAACGTGTAAAAGTAAATAAAGGCCGGTCGCGGAGCACAGAGAAACTCGAGCGTTGACCCGCTGCTATCTATCTCTGTCGCACGCGTGCAGTAATATCGCCCTCACGCTCGCACAGTACGATGCACGTGCTCAAGTGCGAGCGTGAGGGCAATATGCACGCGTGCGACAAAGATAACTTATACTTACCGTCAGGTATTAGCACCGACGTATGGAAAGATAGCATTTAATACGCAGATAAATTTACTATCGTATTTGCTTAGTCTGTGACACGCTTTAGTTGCTGCGCAGACGACAGACTATCCGTGACGGACTTTTTAGTCTGTTAAAATATGCAGCAACGCACACGACGTGCAAAAAGTTCGGTGCATAATTCATACAATACTTTTTGTGCACCGCGGACTCGATGCCCGTCTTCGCTGCGCCTTAGTCTCATAGTTATGTTTTAAATGTTTGCAGGCATCGAGTGTGAGGTCATTAACCTTCGTTCGCTGCGGCCTTTGGACTTCGACGCCATCGCGCAGTCCGTCGCCAAAACGCACCACCTCGTCACCGTCGAACAGGGCTGGCCGCAGTCCGGTAAGCTTTTACACTCTTTTTTTTGCCCTATGGTCGACGACATCGATCGATAGTTTCGATCTGGTACAAACGTTCGACGATCAATCGGTCTAGTAACACCCTTAAAGAACTGGACTATGAAACTTAAGGTCCCGAATTTGATTCCCAGTCAGGGCAGATGTTTGTTTGACTAATAAGAATGTTTGTTGTCTAATCTCAGATGTTTGTCTGTATGTAATTTGGTCGTCCTGTAGCAAGATGTAGTACCCATAGCACAGGCATTAAACTGCCTAATTTGGGACTAGGTAATTGGAGTAAAATTTACCGATGATATTATCATTTTTACCATACCTTACCCCATTTGGGAATACAGGCGTGACTGTATGATGATTATTATTTTTATTTCACATATAAAAAATGTGTAATGGTCAAAAAATATCATATGTTTTCTAATGCCTAAACCTGTGTATTACCGTGTCTAAAGTAAGTAAATAATGTAAATATATTTAATTTAATTTCATATTCAAGGCATCGGCGCGGAGATCTGCGCCCGCGTCATGGAGTCCCCGACCTTCTTCGAACTAGACGCGCCGGCCTGGCGAGTCACCGGCGCTGACGTGCCCATGCCTTACACCCGAAGCCTGGAGCTGCTCGCCATACCTCGCCCAGACTCCGTAGTTGGAGCTGTGTCCGCCGTACTGTCCAACAAGTAAGTCTAGTCACCGCTAGATGGCGTTAAATACACTTTTAGCTTTAGCAAAATCACGCTTGGCGATTATGTGCCCGTGCCTTACACCCGAAGTCTGGAACTACACGCGATACCTCGCCCAGACTCCGTAGTAGGGGCTGTGTCCGCCGTACTGTCCAACAAGTAAGTCTAGTCACCGCTAGATGTCGTTAAATACACTTTTAGCTTTAGCAAAAGCACGCTTGGCGATTATGTGCCCGTGCCTTTCACCCGAAGTCTGGAACATTGATGTAGGAAGGTCCTATCGGCCCTTAACATGATAGCGCACTTGGGAAATGTTCGTTTATTAATATAAACCATATCACAATGGTATAGAGTCATTTTTCCGTGAAACCCTACATAGAGGCAAGTTGAGGACAGGTGAGCCTGCAACAAGGGAGCAGATTGTCTCGCTCACTCCTCTTGTCATTCTTGCCAGCCTAAAAAAAACTTTACGTCAAAAAAAAAACATCGCTCAAGAAACTTACCTGAAAAATTCATACAATAATTTTATTTTAACGGTTTTGTGTCAAAGAATTAGAATACAATTAATTTATTTGATTTCAATATACACTTAATTTAATAGACAACATATTCACTATCAAGTCTACATTTTTGTAATGGTAACCCCTTAAGTCGCCATAATCCTTACATTGACCATGAATTTTTGCATTATGGGACAGTATTAGGCGTAATCAATTACTACTGAAATTAATTACACGGTTACATTCGAGTAATTGTGATTCCTCAGTAATTCATTACCTAGGTTATCAAAATTACTGTAATAGTCTCCTGTGATTACATTTGTAATTAATTTCTTTGGAATCGGTATTATAAACCGCTGCTGTAAGCTTAATTCTTGAGTAATCAAATACTTAAGTAAAACTACTAAAGACTAGATTACTTCAATTAAATGCCAAACCTTTTCAATGTGTCAATTTCGTTAACGTCACTAAAATAAAATCGTATATATGATTGAAGTAAATAAGATTTATACGCTTGTAGATGATCAAATTTAACTTTTAAATGTGCATAAAAATACTCTAACCAACCTATCTGGAAATTTAAGCGTGATGTATGTAAGATTACGACATTGAATGTCCCATATTGCAAAAATCTCATTGTCACCCAATTAGAAAGAGACACGCGCATCTCTGCTAATGGTACTGGTCTTGGAACGGCCTTTAGTGGCCAGTACTAAGTCCTTATTTACTTGGTCCAAGGTCTGGAACTACTCGCGATACCTCGCCCAGACTCCGTAGTAGGGACTGTGTCCGCCGTACTGTCCAACAAGTAAGTCTAGTCGCCGCTAGATGGCGTTAAATGCAGTTTTCGCTTCAAGCAAAAGCACGCTTGGCGATGATGTGCCCATGCCTTACATCCGAAGCCTGGAGCTGCTCGCCATACCTCGCCCAGACTCCGTAGTAGGGGCTGTGTCCGCCGTACTTTCCAACAAGTAAGTCTAGTCGCCGCTAGATGGCGTTAAATGCACTTTTGGTTTTAACCAAAACACGCCAGGAGACATCTAGTATTTAAGTGTGGCTGTCTTACGAATCACTGGCGATGATGTACCCATGCCATGATACAACCGAAGCTACTCTCCATACCTTGCCCAGACTGTAGTTGAGGCTGTGTCCCCTGTACTGTCAAAAAACTACGTCTAGCGCCGCTAGATGGCGTTAAATGTACTCTTAGCATCAAGCAGAGTACGCTTGCTACGAGTGATTTACGAATTACGTAAGTAGATGCCGCTGGTAACTATTAAATAACTATTAAATAACACTCATACGAGTGTCTGACGAATTACTAGTACTGATGACCTACGACGTAGGTCGACTCCTAAACATCTTTAGGCGTAAAAATATTGCTCTCTCTCTACCGCTACCCGCTTGCCGTAGACGTTTCACGAGGTGGCGTGCCCTCTAATACGCGAAGCATTACCAAATGCTCGCCACACCTCGCTCTCACACCGTAAATAAGGCACGTGTCCGTTGCACTGTTCAATAAGTAAATGGTTCGCACCAAAACCCAATAGATGGCGTAGGAAAGCAACCACACGACGCAACTGAAAAAGTATGTCCAAAAGTGTAACTAGATGGCGCTAGTGGGCACGGAATCTTGACTGCAAAACACTACGATAGGGTTAGCGAATTAGTTTCAAATAATAGAACTAGATGGAGCTAGTAGTGACTAACTAAGCCCTTTATTTTGCTTATACGTAATATTATGGTATTTTTCTTTTCAGAATCGCTCAAGCACAGAGCCAGTAAGACAGGGAATCTCCGCCAAACTCCACTGCGGCTTATTGTAAATAATTATATTTTATTAATTTATTTTTTATCTCAAATCGACGGCGATCACTGCCTCCTTCAGCCACTGAAATGTTTCCGAGCTATGTATGTACTGTGAATGGAGAATATAGATAATGTTATTTAATAAAAATGTTAGGAAAATAACCGTTTTTTAATGATATCCCTCCATTATCCTGAAATGTGTAATTGTAAATTAATTTATACCCAATAGATGGACACTAATCAAATCCTAAGAACATTTCTACAAGTCTCCTATTTAGTCTACCAGTGTGTTCGTAAAGATCATGCCAAGAAGAATGCTTCGCAAGATTCTTGGCAAAATATTTTTTTACGAAAAATAGCAAATACAGAATTTAATAGTACAAAGGAGAACATATCCATTAATACATTCACGACCAAGTCTAAAATCAAAACATCTGCGCGGCACCGAGTAGTCTATAGCCAGTACAAAATGAACCCGGCTACCGGGTTCTCGGTATCTCGCGAATGTTTTGAAGAACCCGGGAGCCGGGTCCTTGGTTCTGAATGTGATGAGGAATCTCTTCCTGCTGACGTCGAGCAATTTACAATAGGTACATAATAATATGGCTGTATCGTACTTCTGTCGTTTTTTCGCAGGATAGCGTTGATAATACTTGTTAATCGCTGCCAAAAGTGTTTATTGTAGGAAAATTATGATTTGGATGAAGATATTATTTAGTTTAATCATAATGCAAACTGTTTTAATTTCAGGTTAATAGTAAACATTGTTTTTTTTTTTCAACTTTCTTTAGGTATATTTCTACTCTTTATTTCATATCAGTATGCAGTATGAATAAACTAAATAATATCTTCATCTAAATCATAACTTCCCTACAATAAGCACGTTCGGCAGCGATTAACAAGTATTAGCGACGCCATCTGGCGAAAAACGACAGAAGTATGATCCAGCCATATTGTATTTATTTAAGTTGACACAGATGGCGTCTATCTTGACGAGGCTGTATAATCAGATAATCACTTTTAATCAAAACTTTGAAAGAAAACTTTGGTCAATTCATGGTTTGTTTGATATACACAGGGATTGGATGACATTGTAAGTACAGTTGACAAAAGGTAACTTTGTACAAACTTCACAACAACATTTTAATAAAAAAAATCCTTCATCAGACTTACGATGCACACACGCACGTACATCACACCCGTATTCCCGTAGGCAGAGCATACGAAATGTTATATGGTCAAATAATAATTTACGTTTACAATGCATTTCATTAAATTTTTTGATCCAAACTCAAAACTTCCACAAGCTGCACAAGTAATCTTAGGTAAACTGAAATTAATAAAATAAAAATCAAAGCTTAGTAAAATTGTGGACCCTGTCGGGCACAGCAATATCATAAAAGATAAGGTAACTTACATTATGTATCTAACAATCAAATCAAATACCTACCTTCTAAACTAAATCTCATAAAAGACAAACTTTAAAACATCCCCTTTTCATTATCAGCACACATCCGTTTCAAATACCTCTAACAAAACTACAAACACATCCATTGCCCAGAAAAAAACTAGTTCAAATACAGAAGCTTACCAAAAATCCCAAAAATAAAAGTCGGCAATAGAGGCATCAGAGCTGCGACGACAGTTTGATGGATCGTTCAGCCGGGAGAGTGGCTCGCGATTGCTTGCCGTTTAGAATGGGAGAAATAATAGTTGGGAAGAATAATACTCGTATTTTGGAGGTACGATTTAAAAAAAAACTTGTGGGTACAAGGGCCCAGAGAGCAAGGTCTTGCGCTCAGAGGATTTGCGCCGCGATTCAGCGTGGCAATGCTGTCTTCTGGACACCCTGCCGCCTGGCAGTGATTTGAGCCAACTTTTTAGAGTACATACATACTTACATCATCCTTGTATTCCCAAATGGGGTTGGCAGAGCATACGAAACGCTACATAGACATAAGCATGACTCTTTTAGCATAATGTTAAGGTTTTACATTGAAAGATACTATAGTGACAGGTTGCTAACCCGTCGCCTAAAATAAACTATAACCTATTTGTTTCCTTGGTCGCCTTTTACGACGTCACGAAAGAACTGTAGGCGTTACGTTAATAAGTATTATCCATAATCATATTTGTACTGTTTTAAAGAAAACATCTACGTAAGAAAAGTGCCCTTGTGGACTCTTAAATAGCCCAATCGTTACAGACTGATCTTACTAGTCCTGGGTTCGAGTTCGGATGGCAAATTCATCCATCCATATATATACTTATGTGTTCTAGTGTTTAGGTAGGATGATGGACGTAAAATAAAAACAGTGTATACGCAGCAAAGCGTAGCACGTCCACCTACAAAATGGACAGACGAATTATAAAGGTCACTAGAAGACGCTGGTTGCAGGTCGCTTCCAATCGGTACATATGGAAGTCCAAAGGCGAGGCCTATTTTCGGCAGTGGACGTCTTATAGCTGAGATGATGATGATACGAAATACACGCATACATACAACCACCCCTGTGTTCTCAAATGGGGTAGGCACACAGTCATCATCATCATCAACAGCCTATATAGGTACTTCCCACTGCAGGGCACAGGCCTCCTCTCAGTACGAGAGGGCTTGGGCTATAGTTCCCACGCGGGCCCAGTGCGGATTGGGAACTTCACACACAGCGTTGAATTACTTCGTCGCTGTGTGTAGGTTTCCTCACGATGTTTTCCTTCACCGAATAGCTCGTGATAAATACCAAATTCGATATCGCACATAAATTCCGAAAAATTCAAAGGTGCGAGCCCGGGGTTTGAACCCACGACCCTCTGCTTGAGAAGCCACAGGTCGACTACCACAGGCTACCACGGCTACGGCGGCAAAAACACAGTGAAGATATACAACAGAGACAGGTAACTAGCCCATCACCTAAAATGTTAACCTATTCCTTTAGTCTCCTATTACGACATTCGCGGAAGAAAAATGAAGCCGTAATTCAAAGTCCGACGCTACAAGATTACACACACGTAAAGGACCACTATTACAAAATTCCCATGTAAATAACGTTACATTCTGCGTGGAATTTAGTATTATATTTAACACGTGCGCGCACGCTCTCAAAATCTGTCTCGGTCGTGATGGATCACCGAGCCCGAATTATTTTATTTCTATATCGAAGATTGACATTTTCGTTACTTTTTTTACGAAATTGGGACGCTAACGTGGAGCGAAAATTGGAATTTTTGGGGAAAAATGTAAACTGTCATTTCTGGCTACCTCTTGAAGGGTGCGAGTTGTGTGTTTTGAGGGACCCTTTTCCGTTGCCTTTTTTGGTATTTTGAAGACCTAATGATAAGAGATCTGAATATTTACCCGTCTACCTTTGTTTGGTAATACTTAATATTTAAAATAAGTATGTCTTAAAAGTTGCATAGTTTAGAAGTTGATGGCAGTTTGTTTGAAATAGATACGCATGTTACAAAAGTTATCTAAGTAAATAAACTTTTTGATTTTAGTTGGTACTTACCTACTAGAATATTTATTTTCAATATTGAGAAATGGCAGAAGTTTTAATCGTCCGATTCGGTTTCTGGCACGTTATCAAATAGAATTATCCGTACCAATATATAAATCCGTACCAATATATAAATGCGAAAGTGTGTTTGTTTGTTTGTCCGTCTTTCACGGCTAAACGGAGCGATGGATTGACGTGATTTTTTAGGTAGAGATAGTTTAGGGCATGGAGAGTGACATAGGCTACATTTTGTTTCTTCAAAACCCTCCATTTCCCTAAAGTGAAGAGTGGAAGTTTTCAATATAGAAAGCTATAAAATTGGTATTATGGCTTCTGTGATACCCCAAATTTAACGCGAGCGGAGCCGCGGGCAAAAGCTAGTTAAGTATATTAAGTATGTAACTAGTCGTGTGGTGTCTTGTTTAGAATTCCTCTCCATTTCTTCCGTGGTTGTCGTAAGAGGCGACTAAGAAAATTAGTTAGGGTTGGTATATTTTATGCGAAAGGCTAGCAACCTGTCACTATAGCACCTTAAGAGGTAACGACCTAAAAATATGTCCGAAACGGCTAAAACAAGTGAAATAGTCGTGTCTTTGCCTACGTGTATGTATGTATGAATTGTTTATTCCAAACGTAATTATCCCCTCTTGGGAATACAGGCGTGAGAATATGTATGTATGTATGTATGTAATTATCGCCTGTAAATTAAAAGTCTTTTAAATACTTAACAAATAACGCGAGATGTTTAGATATCATCTTAATGAGCGACAATCGGAACACTAGGGTCTGTCACCGTTAAACTGTTGGCAAGAGTTTTGTCAGCTCCGCAAAGTTGTGATGGATCAGCTACTCGCAAAACAGACGAGCGAAACAAGCGAAGGCAAGCAAAACTTTATTTTATTATTAGCGACCTAGTGCGGCTTCGCTCGGATGAAATGCTAACTTAAATACATACTTACATATATACATCATGCCTGTATTCCTAATTGAGGTAGGCAGAGCACACGAAACGCTACGTAGACTAAACCATTACTAATTCACGTTTTGTGGTTACTTCAAGCATATTTTTAGGGTTTATTTTGGCAAGTATAATAGTGACAGGTAGCTAGCCTAAAATGTACCCTACCTTATTTCCTTAGTCGCCACTAACGGCATAGTTATCCATGGAAGAAGCGGGGAGGTGTTATTTTAAATCCGACACCAAACGGCAATGCCATAAAATTGACAGTGCTTTTCTAGTAGGTATGCCTACTATGCATGTAGTACTTATGCATAAATGCCTTCCTCTTGGATCTTTCTACCGAAAAAAACAAGACAAGGTCCAAACATAGGTACAGTCACGGACTTTAATTCATGAGCCATCATGGAACCAATTCACAGTAAACGTCATAGTGACATCCCAATAATTTTCAAGGGAAATCGTTATGATTTTTTCTTTGACAAGGTTATACCAAACGGTGCCAAACCAATTTTCATGACAAAGAAGAACGCTGGTTTATTATCATGTTTATTATTGGTTTATTGTCATGAAAATTGGTTTGGCACCGACTTCAAAAAGTAGAAGTAATACTTAAATAATAAATCTGTATCTGTGTATGTGAATTATTTTTTTCTTTTCAGTTGGTTTTTTGAAGACGGTTCCTTTTTTACATAAAAAAATATAGTTTAAGTCTTTAAAAAGATTTTTTTTTTGTTTTTTTTTTGTACAATAATAAACAAGAAATGGAATAATCCTTTTAAAATCAGGAAACAACTAGTATATCGAGTTCCATTTTTGCTTCTTACTATAACCGTCCGATAAAGAACATTAATTGTTAAGATAGAGTCAATATATTTATGTTTACGCGGGACTTAATCACGGTATTTTTTAATTACCTCTCGAAGTTTCGGCCGCGTTACTGGCGGCATGTAGTGATTTTCGCGGCATTTACACATATATTTTGCAGACGAAACCTCGGCCGTAGCTAGTGTAGCTGCCGCGAAATATTCGCCTGCCGTTTGCGTTTATTTGTATGAAATATTGCGCACGGGACGGAGAAAGTGCACGACCAATTTACACAATTTACAAGTACCAAAGTGTACACAAATTGCTCTATCTAAAATGTACTTAATTTATTTCAACTTGAGCATTACCTTTTCACGTTTTGTAGCTCATTCTAGCATTATTTCTAACATTATTTTTCTCTCTCCACGGTAGAAATGGAAAGTTATTATTCTAAACCCGATACCACTCGACGCTACAATTTATTTTATTTGCCACAAAAACAATATAAGTTTCAGTCACAGATATTAAAAAAACGTAAGTAGACGAAAAAAAACCACACGTACAATTAATAAAAAGTAAAATAGCACACAGTGGTTAAGCCGGCGGCAAAACGTGCAAACTCAGCAAATGTCTGTTTGGTCTATTCATGTTAATGACGCCCTAGAGTCGAACGTCGGCAATAGCGTAGGTATACATACGCTAGGTAACTACCTAGAAAGCTATCTCACCATTTAACAAGAGTGCCACAATTGTAACTAGAGTAATCTTAGATAATTGACATCAGGTATATAATCAGCATACCTAGTTTGCTATACATACAGTATATAGTTTCCTGTGTGTTGTCGGGATAGAATAACACTTCTCAATTTTTTCTGTGGATGTCGTAAAAGACGACTAAGGAAATAAGTTTAGGCATGCTTTAGGCTGTCGCCTAGCAACCTGGCACTAGTAGGTACACCTCTGTCATCTGTTTATTAAACCTAAAATTATGCCAAAAGTGTAATAGTCGAGGTATGTCTACGTCTACAGTCCTGAAAATCAGCTTGCGGCTTGCCGCAATATCATTCCGAGTGCGGTCCTTTTGCCGCTCTTTGGCACAGAATCGAAATATTTTATTGTAATAATTAGTTCGTGTCCATTTTGTGTTAATAAATGATTTTCTTTCTTACTTTCTTTCTGATTTTATGTATGTATGTATGCCACAACAATGGTCGGTACTTTCTGCCAGCTTTTCCTCCAGCCTCTAATGGCACGTGACAGGGTGATGGATCGCCCCCCCCCCCTCGTGAGAGGATGGCAGAATTAACAGAGTTTTTTTGGAATTACGTCCGTCTAATTTGGGGAATTGGATGGAACTGTGTGTTGCTCGAATATTAAACTGAGTTGTGTAGAAACCTGGCTTAGGTAAGTTTCTACAAAGTATACTAGCGATATTTTTGGGGTTACATTGGGGTAACTTGAAAGTAATAATTACCTAATAGAAGCTACAAATATTATACTGAAGCTTAGACGTGAATTCAAATTTAACACGAGAACTTCACTTACGTGACCAAAAAAAAACGAAAAATAAAATAAATGATCGAGGTTGAACGCGACTAAAATTGTGTTAGCTGAAAAAAAATACAAGATTGATAGCGGAGATTTAGCGAAAATAAAACATGATCACTACAAGAAATTTCAAATTAAATACATGCATACACAATACATCCTCACGCCTGTATTCCCAAGAGGGGTAGGCAGAGCACATGAATTCAAAAATCCAGTGCCACATTTAGCAATTTTAACCAGATCAAATAAATAAAGGGAGCATAATGATAAGCTGCTTGCCTTTTACCTAAAACAAATCTACCTTAATTTATTTCGTATCCCCTTACGACATCCGTGGAAGAAATGGAGTAGTGTACAGTCGAGTTCATAAATATATGAGCAGACAAATGCCAAATATGTAAACTTTTGGACCTTATGTCAATGTCATAAAGTTGTACAGATATTTTTGAACCCTCAGTTTTGCTCATATATTAATGAACTCGACTGTACGTTAACTAAACCCGTCAACAGACGGGGGATAGATGTTTATTAACCAATAGGTTATCTACTCAAAATTACTTATTGACCTTCTAGTTAAACGAGTCTTGGTGTGAATTCTAGTGAATCCCAAGGTAATCTAATACATCAACGTTTTACGGAGGCTACGCATTGCTGCGAGGTATTTAGATCACATGACTTGCGGTACATTTAACGTGGCAAGATATTAAGTAGTTGGGTTAAGTTCCCGAATCGCTTTTTCCATGGAAACCTCTTAAAGACTTGCCAAGTTAGATTTCGGGGACTGTGGCTGCAGTCGTAAAGCCGTCATGTTGAAAATCCTTATCAGTAACTATAACTACATACATAGGTACAGTCAGCGTCAAAAGTAACTGACAATTTTAGTACCTAGACCTACTGAGTTACGTCAAATTCTATACTAAAATTATCACTTACTTTTGACGCTGACCCTACATACATACATACAATCACGCCTGTATTCCCAAACAGGGTAGGCAGAGCACTCAAAACGCTACATAGACAAAACAATGACGATTTCACGTTTTATGGCCACTTCTAGCATAATAATTTTTAGGTTTTGAGGTGGTAGGTACAATAGTGACAGGTTGCTAGCCTGTCGCCCAAAGTATACCTTAACCTATGCGCTTAGTTGCCTCTTACGACATCCACGGAAGAAATGAAAAGGTGTTATTCTAAACCCGACACCACACGGGCGTAGAACTAAGTGTAACTATACCTAATTAACTACCTAATAATAACTGTGAAAGTAACTCCGTGTGTTCGTCTGTTACTTTTTCATTTGTCAACCGCAGAAGATCGCGACGGAGTTGAGTATGAAGTTTATAGTTGGGTTCCGAGGAAAGACTCAGGCTACTTTATATCCAGAAAAAATACAGTTTTGGAAAAATATTCATGTTTAATATAAGTTTGGCCCTCTACGATTTTCGTCATAAATAAATTGCAAAATGCACGCTTTTTTTTCTACGGACGGATGCAGGACACTTGAGAACCAAATAGCCTTTAGCAATTTGACGGTATCAACTATGCTGATACAGAGAGGACCTCTTCTCTAGAATTAGTAATTTTATTCAAAAATTTTGGGCTGCGATATTTTGGTATTTAAAATTCTGCTCTTGCTATGATCTCATAATTGTGTACTTACCTGTCAGTCCGCACTGTACGGAATTAAAACATATTGGTCACACAGCCACAACTAGACAATAAATAATCACCAGTTAATTCCCAAAATGACCTCGAAGGTCCTAAACCAAAGACAACCAAAAACAAAAGACTGCAATCAATAATCTCGAAACAATTAAAACTTAACTATTTGGCATCGATTAGTCATAATTACAGCATGTGTCACGACCAGTACGTCTAGTGTGTTCTAAACGAACATGCAGTCGATAACGATTTCGTCTGCGAGTTATTGCAAAATTGTATGGAAATTGAGACAGCGCCGCCAGCGGAACGTTTGCACAACTGCCGCGGTCGACACGTCTCCATGCAATTCCGCGTGAACTCGCAAACGAAATCATTATCGACTGCATGCTCGTTTTGAACACACTAGAAGTAGGTACAGACGAAGGTCGTAAGAGTTATGGCGTGTCGGGATTAGGCAGCATGGAAACGAAGGATCTGACATTAACCATGCTAAGTTTGACAAGGTCACAAGGAAGTGAGAGAGCTGTATGTTCCGCTTATGGTTTTTATTTACTAGATACCACCCGTAGATTTGTTTGCATGAAATTCACTGATTGCTATCCTGCGAGAATTGGGTAGATGTTGAAAATTGATGTTGAGTCGCGCGAAGAGAGCGGAGGCGCGCAGTTCGCGTTTGACAGCAGCAGCCGCCGCGGCTCCTAGATGAAGGGCTACGAATTAGTCCGAAATATGTCGAGCTAAACTCGATTTTATTAACGTGAGTTAGCCGAACAATTTTCAACATGAGTGAGTCTCACGGTGGCTTAATGTTTAATATTGAGTAGATGATTAAAAAAACTATTTAGTCCGTCAGCTAGACTACCAAAAAAACCGGCCAAGTGCGAGTCAAACTCGCGCACGAAGGGTTCCGTACCAAAAACAGCAAAAAAACATGTTTTTTTGTATGGGAGCCCCCCTTATTTTTATATTTTATTCTGTTTTTAGTATTTGTTGTTATAGCGGCAACAGAAATATATCATCTGTGAAAATTTCAATTCTCTAGCTGTCACAGTTCGTGAGATACAGCTTGGTGACAGAAGGACAGACGGACAGACAGCAAAGTCTCAGTAAGAGGGTCCCGTTTTCACCCTTTGGGTACGGAACCCTAAAAATTGTAACTACACATATTTTTTCTTTTAATAGACAAGTAAGAAATGACGAGGATACAGTGTTCAGAAGCTTCAGAGTGACGTTGTGATTATTATTAGTCTGTTAGAAAATATGAGATTGTCGTTTTAGGTTTATCAAATAATCAAAAACCAATAAAGGTAGATCTTTATACTTCCGGAGTGGGGGCTTGTGACGTCACACCTCAGTAAAAATTGTACCATATAGTGTACAGAGCACTGCATCTTCGTCGTATCGTGTTTTTTTTGGAATCTATCATACCGATTCAATAGTTTTTTTTAGTCATTTACCCGACGTAACATTATTCTCTCGCCTGTATTCCCAAGAGGAGTAGGCTGAGAACATGAATACAAAAATCCAGTGCCACGCAATTTCAGGGTAACCAGTTAAACTTGACAGGTTAAACTTGCAGTGACAGGTTGCTAGCCCATCGCTCACAATACCCTAACTTTGCCAGATTCGACCTCCTACGACACCCACGGGAAGAAAGGAAGAGGTGATAAACTCTAACTCGGTACCACACATGTAACCCAATATTTAAATAGTAGATTATGTCCTTATGTTAGATATTGTTATTTTACCTACGTTACCTTTTTTTAAAACGACTGCTGGCGTAAGAAAATTATGCATAGCTCAACAAAATAGAGCAAGTATGTACATCGGTCACAGTGCCGCACTTTACAACCGTTCCATTTGGCACCTAATAATTTATCAAATTTAATGCCTTTAGCAACGTAGCCTTCTAAAATGTGAATCAAAACCGCATCCGCCTGAGTTCCGGGTGGGCGTGCCCGGTCTAAGAGAATTTACTATTGTAAAGGAAATGTGGTTTATTACGGCACAATTATCTATTTAATTGCGAATATGCGGATCGGTATTTATTGTGAATGGGATTAGGTACATACATACATCCATCACGCCTGTATTCCCCAATGGGGTGGGCAGAGCACACGAAGCGCTGCATAGACAAAACCATGACTATTTTAGGTTTGTGGCCACTTCTAGCATGTTTTTCTAGGTTTTGGGTTGGCAGGTGTAATACGAGGGTCAAACTGAAAGTTTCGGGAATAGAAAAAATATCCAGTTAAAATGATCAAAAGTAATTTTATTGCTTTTGAAAGTATTCTCCCTTATATTAAATGTACTTTTACATACG
>BHDV01002567.1:209959-221565 GCA_005406045.1 Adoxophyes honmai | reverse complement strand
ATAAAGTTGAAATTCTCATTC
Organism: Adoxophyes honmai; assembly: GCA_005406045.1. Taxonomy (NCBI): domain Eukaryota; kingdom Metazoa; phylum Arthropoda; class Insecta; order Lepidoptera; family Tortricidae; genus Adoxophyes; species Adoxophyes honmai. The sequence goes on along the minus strand of BHDV01002567.1, from coordinate 221,544 downwards.
CACGGAGCGGGTCGCTGCGCTTCGCCGCGCTGCGCTGCTCTTCTGGTGTGAATTGACCCTTAGAATAGCACCTCCCCTTTCTTCTCGCGGGTGTCGTAAGAGTCGACTCTGGGAAAGGGTTAGTGTATTGTGGGCGATGGGCTAGCAACCTGTCACTGGAATATCACGTGTAACCATCTGGTTACCCTGAAATTGCTAAAAGTGGCACTGGATTTTTGAGTTCACGTGCTCTGTCTACCCTCTTGGGAATACAGGCGTGAGAATATGTATGTATGTATTTCACTATAACATAAACATCACGCCCTTTTCCCTGCGGAGTAGGCAGAGACAACAGAGCGCCACTCGCTTCTGTTCCGGCCAAATTCCTTGATTCTCACACTCATCCCTCTCTTTTCTTTTGACCTCTTTTCAGAACAACACTGACGATAAACGTTCTTCTATGGGCTCCTTTGACCGACTGGCCTTAAACTAGCATTCCCTTGTAAATCTGTTGAAAATTACCGGATAACTCACGTTAAATAAATCGAGTTTAGCTCGACATGTTTCGGACTAATTCGTAGCCCTCCATCTAGGAGCCGCGGCAGCTGCTGCTGCTACTCGATTTATTTAACGTGAGTTATCCGGTAATTTTCAACATGTGTGAGTCTCACGGTAGTTTAATGTATAATGCCCTTGTAAATTTGCTTAAACACCCTTATGTTTCATCCATTCTTTCCACGCAACGCTCTTACTCTAGTTTAAGATTTATATTGTAATATAAGAGTTATAAAGAGTTTTGGCTTTTCTGGATAAACAGACAGCGTTATACTTAGAATCTCTATTTAGTCTTAGAAAGCTCTATTTAGTTTAAGTTTGTGAACTAATAATGCTTTGAAAATAGATTGAATTTTTTTGAACAACGATTTCCGGGGTAGAATTTTTCAATACACTTTTTCGATATAACCGACTGCTTCGGTAATTTGCTTGCAGCTTGTGTCTACGGAATGTGGTTTTGGACAATGAATATTAAGAGTGTTTTTGCCATCATGTATCTACGTAAGTTTCTTCCTGTCTGCTGCTTTATCTAATGTAATAAAATTGTTATTATTTTGGACGACACATTTTAATGTGCTTTTTATTTTGACAGTCAATGAGTTTCATGACAAGTTTCTTGTAGCGTATTCCGGTACGTCACTAGTTTAAGAAACTTCCCGAGGACCTAATTTGAAAAAAAAAACTGGCGATGGAAATAAAACTTAACAAAAACGTTTAGAGCTTATTAAAATAACAATAAATTATTGAAATAACCTTCACAGTTTACGTAGAGTACTTAATTTAAATAGGTAGCGCCATTTTGAAACGGAATTTTCACAGCGTGCGAGCAGCTGGCAGTAAAATTAACCGTCCGGAAAAACCAGTGTTCATTGTCACTCAAAACATACTCATGACGTATATATTATACATAGGCCTATTACTTAACCTTATTAAGTTGAGGCGTTGGTCCAATGCATCTTATCATCAATCTTGCAAGCATAACACCAGCCGGCACAGGCCACTGGCAGTCTGCAACGGACGGCCGCTCCGATTGTCCGTTCTTAAAATTAAAAAGTAAAAGTCGCTCGATATTTAAAACTGTCCCGCGTGTTTTGTTTTTTTTTTTGAGTGATCGTGCTGTGGTTTTGTTACAAAAATGTTAGGCTTTTTGGTGAGTCGGTTTTTTATTTTTAAAAAGCTATTTTATTATTTTTTAGTTTTAATTTATATCAAAACGCTAGTATCTAATTAAATTATACTTCATTTTTTTAACGCTAGCCATTTTTAACAAGTAGGTATCAAACTTAAATTTAATGAATCTGGTCAATGTTTTTTTTTTAAATATAATGTAGAGCAGTTAATGGAACACATGTACCTACTTAGGTAACAGAATCGTAATTATGTAATAAAACCTTAATTCACCACTCGTTTAACGAAACAAGTTTAAAAACAAGGCAACCGCGGTCACGGTGGTTGGCACCTTATCGCATTAACATGCTCTATTTGAGTACATACAAATTATACCAAAGACATAATGTGACAAAGTGTTAGGCGGAACTTGCAATCTTTATGATGGCAATAAATTGTAACGACATTTTTTTAGGTTAACGAACATTATGTTTTGGGAAACTTTCAATGAAACATACCTACTAAACTAATGATATACCATATTTAGGTTATATTTAAAGCTATAATTAATTTATTGGTTCTTAAAATAAACAAACGACATCCTTGATATGCTTAAATTCTAAAGCTTGCCATTAAATGTCCAACGTAGCCTAGACTTGTTGAATTTCTCTTTATTCGCTTCGCAGTGACGTGTGAATCATGCGTGAATAAATTAAACAAACGTTCCCACGCGTTTTCCATGTACTCTTTATGATATAATACAGATTAGTTAGAGTACTGTCTTCATTTGGTCTGTTTGTCAATCGTTATGAAGACATACAAAAGTAAGATTATGTCACGTGGTTATTTTGCATTATCCCGGTAGATCTTGTGAATTAAGATTAGCGTCAAATTATATCGATTACTTACTTAGTTTTAGAGTTTATCCTGTACAAACAAAATGTCAACGACACTCAAGATATTTTTATGCCAAATATTAGCTTCTTTAAAGTATTTTTTTAGGTTGTGCATTGTCTGTTAAAGTCTATTTGTATTGATAATAATATCTAATTTTATTGCTTAGAGGTGTTTTTGGATTCATCAATAATGTTTACAAATATATAATTACAATCAGATACAAATTTAAACGCTTATTTAAACGCTTACAGATGTGTATCTGCAAAAACCAAATTTTAATAATCGTTACCTTTCCCGTGGTGCCGGGTTAGAATAGCACCTCCCCCTTTCTTCCCGTGGGTGTCGTAAGAGTCGACTCTGGGAAAGGGTTAGTGTATTGTGGGCGATGGGCTAGCAACCTGTCACTGCAATATCACGTTTAACCATCTGCATACCCTGAAATTGCTAGACGTGGCACTGAATTTTTGAATTCATGTGCTCTGCCTACCCCTTTTGGGAATACAGGCGTGAGAATATGTAATATGTATGTATGTAATGTATGTGACCTTTCCTGTTACCGTACCCGTTAGTACTTTGGGATTTTTGTAAACAGGCAGCATAGGCAATTCGAATTAAAAAAATAGACATTAGCCAGCCACGAGACTGTTTTGTAGATAGGTATAGATGGACAGAGTGGAATGTTCCTCAGTTGGACAGTGTACAGCCAGCTTAACCTATAATGCGTTACTCGTCTGTCCGGTTCAAATATAACCACTTTCCCTGTAATATTAAGGCTCTTCTTAACTGTACTCTCGCCCGCGTCTGAAATCCAACCCTATGCCTCTTTGACAAGGCACAATTTAAACAGATTCACTCGAATGTAGACTACCTTGCAACGATGAAGTTGTGCAAAATGTTGGAATATATTGCAAACCAATGTGCATGTGCATCCTTAATTATTGCAAAACTTTGGGTAAAAAGGCAAAAACGACTAAGTATTGCCCGCAACTCAGTTTACGTATAATGAGCGGCTACCCTCAATATTCGTCGCCGTATCGATGAATAATGTAAATATAATTACAGTCCAGCCTAAATACATCCAACTGTTACGTCTAGGCCTCCTCTTGGAGAGCTTGTGGGCTATTGCTATTTATAGTTCCCACGAGGGCTCGATGTAGATTGGGAACTTCACACGCAGCATTGAAATACTTTATCACTGTATGCAGGCTTCCTTACGATGTTGTTCTTCACCTGATAACTCGTGGTAAATGGTAAATATGAAATTCGAATTCGCACATAAAATTCCAAAAAAAACCGGAGGTGTGTGCCTGGGATTCGATCCTCTTTGCATGAGATCAACTTGTTGTATCGATGAAATCTCAACTTAAGTTGTAATGTGACCTTAAATATATATTTTCCTATGGTTTGAACAACACTTCTCCAATTCTTCCGTGGAAATCGTAAGAGGGGACTAAGGTATGCTTTGAACGACAGGCTAGTAACCTGTCACTATCATAATAATATCTCTGTCATCTGCTTTTAACCTATAATTATGCTAGAAATGGCTGCGAAGCGTGAAATGGTCGTGGTATTGTCTATGTCACGTTTTATGGCGTCATTGTATGTATGTTAAATACGTACTTTCTCGAGACTTTAACTATCTTTTCCTTGCGATCTGTTCAGCGCTTGTGGAATGTTCAAATGTAACAGACAGATAGACAGAGTGACTTTTGCCCTTATTCAGTAACCAAAGGCTAGATTATATAGATATATAATATGTAGATATTGTTGATTGCTATTGGAACCCCGGACCTGTAGTTTTATTTTAAAGTGTCACTTAAAACATTCAAATTCTCGCAATGTTATTAATATTAATTTATGTTAAATACCTAAACAAATGGTCCCAACCAGGGATTAAACCCACGACCTGAAACTTAGCAGTTAACCAGGTTTTCTAACTACTAAACCATTCAGTCGTAAAATAGTTAATTTCCTCTAACTTCACTTCTGATTTATTGTTTTTACAACTCTGTTCCTTAAGCTTCTGCTCTCCTAGTATAATTAAAAGACTATATTTTGCGCAATGTGGGCTCCTTTCGATTGGTAAGCCATCACACTGTGGTGTTCACTTAATACGATTGAAGAACATCATCTTTACACTAGACTGTCCGCCGACCGCCGTCACATATACGTCTAGTGTGTTCAAAACGATCATGCAGTCGTTAACGAATTCGTTTACGAGTTATCATTGAATTGTATGGAGACTTGTCAACCGCGGCAGTTGTGAAAACATTCCGCTGGCGGTGCTGTCTCAGTTTCCATACAATTTTGCGATAACTAGCAAACGAATTCGTTAACGACTGCATGACCGATTTGAACGCACTAGACGTACTAGTCAGCCTGTGACAGCTATCGTTCGCTACATGCGGGCGACTAATACCTAGGTACTATCGAACCAACTGATTCCTGACCCACCGCAGAACGTTGTCACAATAAACGTCATAAACATTTCCTTTGTCAATCAATGCAATGTCACTATGACGTTCACTGTGAAAAGGTTCTATGGTGGGTCAGTACTCAATTGGTTCGATGGTACATTGTTCTTTACACTTGTTTTTTGCGATCACCGCACGTAGCAGCGTACAGCTTAGTGTAATTGCGGATTTATAGGTCTAGTTTAGTTATACATTTATAGTCCAATCAAATAATCCAGATAAACTGGTATTTAGCCATATCGAAATCTACCTACAAGTTCTTACAAAATGAAATAATAACACATTTACAACAGCACTTTACCTAGTAGGTACCTATCAAGGAAAACTACTTCCAAGCTTTTATTTAGTTTCTTCTATCCCGATGTTTGTATGTAATCAAATCTTGTATATTCATTCACTTACTTCTTCTTCAAGTGCCACTTCATCACTGAAGGTTGGCAGTCAGCTCTTTAAATCGGACCCAGTCCATGCGAGTCTCAACAACTTCTCCATGGGCTTGATGCCTGTTTACTCCCTGATGTTCCGGAGCCATGACAGTTTGCATCTTCCGACCTTGCGTTTTACAGCTATTTTTCCCATAATAATTGACTACGACAGGTTCATGTATGTTTTTAATTTTATTAAACTGATTCATTTGACGTTGTTCCTTTCTTTTAAAATACTATGTTACTTAAGCAGAATTATTATTTTTTAGCTATTCTTTCGATTGGCATCATAAAAACAGGATGATTTTTTTTGAACATTTAAGTCGGTTCGATTTCCAGACGATGCAAGTAATTTTTAGAAAATCTATGAATACAGAATTACTAACTTTTAAAAATAAGATAAAGTCTTCTTTGAGCAAAATACCCTATCTACGATATTTAAGGTACTTCCCCCTCATGGCCCATAACTTTGGGACACCCTGTACGTTGAATTTAACTCAATTCAAGACGTAAATTAGCCGCATTTCACTTCATGAATGCGGTTGTTATCTTAAACATTACACTATCGGAAGGAAACAGAATATATTTGGACATTAGAGGTTTGTACCCACCCATAGGTAATTATTATAAACCCGTAACATACCACTAATCAGTTAATTAGATACAGAACTGGTTTTAACCGGTTAAAAGTGAAATTAGTACGACGCATAAACATCTTCTTAAATATTACGTCAGTCGTTACTTCATTGAGTATCCATATTACCGTATCAGGTAATTATTAATAAGGTACTTATGTAAACGAACGAATTAATTAGATATTTCCAACGCTTGCATTAGTAAATATTCTCAGGGAAGCATCTGTTGACAGTTATAGAAAACGAGTGACAAATGAAATCAATTAACTAAGTACTCTTTTATAATGTTTACTTTCAAATTATAGCATAAGCCAGGGCTGCAATCCCAACAATAGAGCTTCGATTTTTCTACATCCACCCACAGCTCTTTATAAAAGAGACACTTTATTCCAACAATACAATTAAGTAACAAGACAACCCACGTAAAGGCATAAGTTGCAATGTCCGCACGTAAACGGTGAACCAGTTGCAAAGTTGCAATGTCCGACGCACGCGCCGCTGGCCACGCCAATCAATAGCGAGCGCACAATGTATTTGAACCAATTAAACACATTTTTGCACGATAACTTCACTTCCGTTGCGGATTTTCCACGATATACTAAAGTACGGTAGTCTTTACTTTGTAGTACAATTCGCAAACATACGTCCCGCCTGTGTTCCTAAATGGGTTAGGCAAAGTCATGAATATTTCACGTTTTTTCCCGCGTGAAACATAATTTTTAAGTATATAGCATCTCTCCATTTCTTCCGTGGATGTCGTAAGAGGCGACTAAAGAAAACAGGTTAACGTATGCGACAGGCTAGCAACCTGTCACTACTCTATCTCTTTATCTGACTAAAATAATATGCTAAAAATAGCTCCAAAATAATGAATAGTCATTTTTGTTCTATTTTTTAACCCCCGACGCAAAAACGACGGGGTGTTATAAGTTTGACGTGTCTGTGTGTGTGTGTGTGTGTGTGCGCGCGTGTGTGTGTGTGTCTGCTGTGGCATCGTAGCTCCCAAACGGATGAACCGATTTTGATGCAGTTTTTTTGTTCGAAAGCTATATCCGTCGAGAGTGTTCTTAGCTATCTTTGGTGGAAATCGGTTCAGATCTTCAAGGTCATCAGGTCATTTGTTAGGTGTGATGAGAATGTTACACGTTCAGTAAAGCCATCGAGTTGGGGCTCGTCGGGGGTTTTTTAATTTTTAATTAATGTTGGTTATTATGTCTATAGCGCTTCGTGTGATTTGTCAACCCCGTTTGGGAACATAAGCCGAGATGTATATAATTATGTGTGTACGGTTGTATTTATATGTCATATAACAGATCTTCACTCAAGGCCAATTGGAGCACGTTGTTGACACACACGAAACTGTGCATGTCACACACGTATTTTTAATGTCAAAGGATTATTCGAAATATCATAACGATCGCCCAAAAAAATGAGGTCAAACATTAAAACAGTACTGAATCCTACAATCGTGGATATCTTTAGAGGTAACTACTTATAAATAGATTTCGGTATGCTTAACCAATAAACAAGAAATGTTTTCTCTTCGTGCCGTGACACGTCACACAACGTACAATCCTGAAGAACATATCTCTATTTCCAGGTAATTCTCTGCCTAGCGGCCAGCAGCAGAGCCCAATGGCTAGGCCCAGCACAAGCCTCAGCCGCCTCCGACGCCCAAATCCGATTCGCCATCGAAAACAAATACGACAGCACCGGCCCAGGCGCCAAAGAACCAGAATACGCTTACAGAACCTACGAGACTCTAGACGAAGCTCTAATAGCCTACATGAACGATCCAGACACACAACTCCCAGAACATGAGAAAAACAGAGCGCTCCAGAGTTTGCAAGGTCCGATATACAATGATGTCACTCCTGTGCCAAGATATCAGCCGAAGACAGTGGATGAGTACACTGGTTACCAGCCTCAGCAACCAAGCATGTTTGTTCCGCTCCCTAATGCTTACCAGTTCACCGCGAACGACGTTCCGAAGGTTCAGAACTATAAGTTCCAGAAGTATCAGACGGTGAAGGTGCATCCGTCGTCCTGGACGCCTCACAAGACTCTGGATTCGTATTACAAGCCGGAACCACAGACGACTGACTACGATCCCAACCCGCAGTATACCTTCTCTTATGGTGTGCATGTAAGTATCAAACATGTCTAATTTATGGTCAAGAAAGTGGTCAACCACTTTTGGCAAAAGTTCCTGTGAGATCAAATTATCACTAAGGTAGATCACATGACGTGACGTAAATACATACAATAATAATAAGGGAGCTATCGTCACTGTCCTAATATTATGGCTAGAGGAAATCGATCTTGTTGTTTCATGAGCCTCAAATGAACTTTACGACAAAATTTTATTCCCATCAAGTTGAATGGGACCTGACTCAAAATGGCGCAACTCAGAATCATTGCTTAATTCTTTTAAATCAAAAGCATTCGATACCTAAGTTAACGCATTGTTTTGAGACTTGTGTAACAAAATTTACTATGAGAACGTGAGACCAACAATAAACATTTTCTTGCACTGTTGTGCAAAGATTTTTACTCTAAGTACGTTTACCAGTATGTGACACCTTGCGGTTTCGATATGGCTAAAGATTCACTAAACAATTCTCCCTGATAAACGACAATGTCCCAGTTCTTAAAGTATTATGAAAACAATGAATGAATATAGATTAAGACAATAGTATCGCTTGTCTTGGGAACGAGGAATGCAAACAAGTAATTAATTATTGTGATAATGTTATGAGAGGCTAAATTGTATCTGGTAATTATAATATTGGGACGCTGGTTAGAGTTTGTGATTCTCTCAGGGTTACAAGTAAGAAAAATCGGCCAAGTGCGAGTCGGACTCGCGGTCGAAGGGGCTTCATACCAAAAACTGCAAAGTAGGTATTGTTTACTTTTAAAGTAGATATTCATATTCATTCATATTAATTTATTCTTTGCTTTACATGGGTAGTATACAGAGATGTTGAAAATTACCGGATAACTCACGTTAAATAAATCGAGTTTAGCTTGACATGTTTCGGACTAATTCGTAGCCCTTCATCTAGGAGCCGCGGCAGCTGCTGCTGCCAAACGCAAACTGACACAAACGTTTGGCAGCAGCAGCTGCCGCGGCTCCTAGATGAAGGGCTACGAATTAGTCCGAAACATGTCGAGCTAAACTCGATTTATTTAACGTGAGTTATCCGGTAATTTTCAACATGTGTGAGTCTCACGGTAGTTTAATGTATAAAGTATACAGAGATCTTATTATATAATTTAGTTCAACCATGTAACCCTGCAGGGCACCGCAGTATATTATTATGTATTATTAAAATTCAATAATATACAATTAAATAGAGTTGTACTACAACTGTTGCAGTGCGATCACAAGATGACACCTAAATATTAGTACCTCACTAACACTACAAATACCACTGCATAACAATGTGAGAAATTTCTAATTTCCCTATTTAAGAATCAAAACAGCACTGTAGATCCCATCACACATTACGTAGAGTTAGACCATCGATCGCACGCGCAGAGAAAGTGGCGCCATCGAGCGTGAAAGTGGGACGTTTCGTGACACCGCGCAAAAAACAACGCCATCTACCGGACTAAATTGATACTTCACGGTCATGTTGACAAAAAGTGGGCAATTTTAATATTCAATGCGGTTTTTTAGGCATAGACTGTTAAGTTGGCTAAGTTGGCATTTGCATAATTTAAATCGAATTCTTCAGTGACAGGTTAGACAAGTTGTTCAAAATAGGTAGATAGTCTAATTTTGTGACAGAGTAATAGTTTTATTCTTTCTGTCGTCTACTTTAAATGTCAAGTTTAAATATACTCGTACATCCTCAAAAAACGAGCTTGACATAATTATAGTAATAGAACTTGTAAATAGTGTTTGAGTAAATTGACTCTTACATACTGGAGTCGGGTTGAGAAAAAAAAATTTTTTTTCCGCGGATATCGCAAAATGCGACTTAGGAAAATAGATTGTTAGGTATACAGGCGACAGGCTGGCAACTTGTCACTCTTATAGGTACTTACCTATTTTATCTAAATCTAAACATTATAACTAAAAATGGCTACGGAACCAGGTTATGTCTTTGTCTATGTAACGTGCGTGTGCTCTGCCTCTACGACAAGTAAATGTCAATTACTAAAATAAAACTATCAGGCATTATCTTAACATCATTTAATGCTCGCTTGTTTCGGTATTTGATTATCCAATATTTCATTCTCACGTTACGATAATTCTAGTGCAGAGGTCGGCAACCTGTAAATCGGGGACCGCTTGCGGCTGTTTTTAAATAAACAATTGGCTCTCTCATAGTGAGACAACGCTTGTGTCCAGAATCATGATGATGATTATGAACGGCTTTTTACGTCCTTCTGCAAGAATATTCCTAACAAGGAAAGTATTCAAATCCGATGTTACTGTATAAGTTATGTAGCTACGATTACAATCTGTGTAAACTGCAAAAATAGACAGTTTTAATGTTGTAAAGTCGTATTAATTAGTAGTGTTGTATAGTTGTTGACAAAATATTTTCAGACATAGGTACATACATCAAGCCTGAGTTACCAAATTGGGTAGGCAAAACACAAAACTTTATAAAGACAAAAGCAGGACTATTCCCCGTTTCGTAGCTACTTCTTGCAAATTGTTTAGGCTTTAAGTTAGCATATAAAAAGTGACAGGTCGCTAGCCTGTCGTCTCAAACATATTCCCTTAGTAGCCTCATACGATGCCATCTACCGAAGAAATGTAACTTTTATTCTAAACCCGACACCACACGGGATTGAAAAAAAATCTAAAATGTAATTATTGCCAAATGTTGGCAATCGCTGCTCTTAGTAAAATGTATCGCGGTTGATTCGAGCTTTGCGTAACGCTACGTACGCTATTCGCGGTATTTATTTTACGCATCGTTTAATTAAATGGTTACTGTTTTATTGCTACTGTTCGCGGTTGTAACGGTTACGTCATAGCTGTTCTCGAAAAAAGACTAATGACTCTGCGATAAAAACGAAATTGTCATTATAAGTTACGAATCGTTTCTACTTTGACAATAATGGTATTGTATTGTTTTGTATGACTCTTTATGACACATAAAACAAGTTACAGGATAATAGCTTTTTACAGTTTTAGCTACGTAGTATAGACCAATAACATATTATAAGGAACATGTACAGGGTGGCCATAAATATTTTAACCAGTGGACACCCCTGTGAAGTTAATTTTTTCCGGAATTGTCATGTAAAAATAAATACAAAAATCTGAAAATATTGCCCAGTCTTCTGTACTCCGGGTTTTAGTCAACCGCGTAGCATCGCAATGTCGAACGATTGCAGGTCCGTACCCACCGACTAACAGGACTTGCGTACGGGACATAATTTAGGTAAAACGCAGAATCTGAATATCGAGGAAACATTTGCCTCCTACGAGGTCAATAATAAAAAAAATCAGGAAATATTTTACAGGGGTTTTCAGACGCGTATCGCGA
>BHDV01002567.1:181616-209895 GCA_005406045.1 Adoxophyes honmai | reverse complement strand
ACGGTCAATTTCTTGCCACCCTGTAATATAAAGTCAATAAATCTGAAAACGGCGCGTGGGCACATACTTCAACAAGTACCAGGGCCAATATAGTAATTGCTCCGAATATGGTGTAATTAATCAATCATAACAGTCGACCTTGCAAATTCCTATCAACTAAGGCACGAATGACAGCTAAATCATTGTCATAACACTCCTTTTATTGCGTAGACGCATGAGGTATTTAAAATATTTGCCTCTAATGACGTGTTTAGGGTTGCCAGTAAATTATAAAATTTGCAACATTTACTTTTTAACTTTTTATTTTTGTTTTATTCTTCAGCTAACTTTCAGGTCTACATTTTTAATGTTCAGAGCAGAGCTGCTGTTAAACAAAATTTAGCCAATAATATTGGGTAGTTTTTAGGGTTCCGTACCCAAAGGGTAAAAACGGGACCCTATTACTGAGACTTCGCTGTCTGTCTGTCTGTCCGTCCGTCCGTTTGTCTGTCACAAGGCTGTATCTCACGAACCGTAAGAGCTAGAGAGTTGAAATTTTCACAGATGATGTATTTCTGTTGCCGCTATAACAACAAATACTAAAATTAAAATAATTATAATAATTAAGGGGGACTCCCATACAAAAAACGTGTTTTTTTTGGTCTTTTGGAACTATTTAAATAACTGTAACAGGTAAATACTTAAAATATTTACTTTAAAAGGAAATAATTAAAATAAAATAAAATTAGTATTTAAGGGGGGCTCCCATAGAAAAAAACATTTTTTTTGCAGTTTTATTGTTTTTTTATGCAGGTCTATTTAAATAATTGTAACAGCTAAATACTTGAAATGCTCACAGAATGTTTAATTAAATATCTACTTTAAAAATAAATAATTGAATAAAAATAAAATTAGTATTTAAGGGGGGCTCCCATACAAAAATTCAGATTTTGCAGTTTTGGTACGGAACCCTTCGTCCACTTGGCCGGTTTATTTTACATACGAACGTACAGGCATAGCACACGAACGCTACGTTGACAAATCCATTACTACTTCGCGTTTAATAGCATTTTTTAGGTTTTTAATTTTTTTTCACGTATGCGTTTTTTATCTTATACTAGCTGTTGCCCGCAACTCCGACAGCGTAAAGTTGTTATATCGCTATCCCACGAGATCTATATGTACTTTTCCGGAATAAAAAGTAGCATACTATATTGTGTTAATCCTGGATGTAAGCCTTTTGCATACCAAATTTCATCACAATTGGTCCCGCCGTTTGGGTGCGAAGAAGTACCAAGCACACTACATACACATAAACTTTCGCATTTACAACAATTAAGCTCATTCACTTATATGAAAGCCGTTGCAGCCCAGCGGTTCGACCTGTGGCCTCTCAAGCAGAGGGTCGCGGGTTCAAACCCCGGGCTCGCACCTCTGAATTTTTCGGAATTTATGTGCGATATCGAATTTGATATTTACCACGAGCTATTCGGTGAAGGAAAACATCGTGAGGAAACCTACACACAGCGACGAAGTAATTCAACGTTGTGTGTGAAGTTCCCAATCCGCACTGGGCCCGCGTGGGAACTATAGCCCAAGCCCTCTCATACTGAGAGGAGGCCTGTGCCCTGCAGTGGGACGTATATAGGCTGCTACTGCTGATGATGATGATGATTTATATGAAAATTAATTTAAACCAGCCTGCTCTGACAGGTACCAATCAAAACACGCCCAAAAGCATGTTGCACACAGTATAATGAAATATTAAAGCATTTGTATTTATCTAATGATACGTTTGTCCCACGCGACCCTGACTTGATCGTGGTCACGACTAACGCATTGTTTCGACGTCCGATCTGAGATATAAATGTGATATATCTATTGTACTATGTTGTGCTGAGATGACAGATGTATAAAGGCCAAACTCGGCTAACGAACCGGCGGTAAATCAATAGATTAGTCTACTATATAAAAATAAGTCGTGTTTTCCTTCCTGACGAAATACCTCCAGAACGCACGAACCGATTTGGCCAATTCTTTTTTTAAAATGTTCGTTGAAGTTCAGGGAAGGTTTGTAAGATGAGAAAGTGTGGAAAAAATAGTGTAACATACTAAAAAACTAAAAAATCGTTCTCCCATACAAATTTTTCAACTCCAAAAAACAGTAAGCGCCGCAATATTTCATACATCTTACGCGTTTTTATTAAAACCTTCTCTATTTAGCTAAAGAACGACGGAAGCGCCGCTGATTTTCATACGTCTCCCGCTTTTTTGCGAGTAAAATAGGTACTTTATATTATTCAGCACTAATGTCGTTACGGCGAAAGTTACTTACATTTCGTTAGTAAATTAACCCTTATTCCCTAAGATACGCGGCTGTCAAAATTTATACTGAACTGACAAATTTTGACATTATTTACGGCATATTATCACCAGCCAGCTAGCCACTTGGCCACATAAAACCTATTTGGATGTTTAGATGTTTTGATACATTGTTGGTTTATGAATAACTAGCTGTGCCCGCGACTCCGTCCGCGTGGATGAGTGACTATTCCCATGCTATTCCCCCCCGTTTTTTCCACATTTTCCAATATTTTCTTCGCTCCTATTAGTCGCTGCGTGATGTTAATATAGTCTAAAGCCTTCCTCAATAAATGGTCTAACCAACACACAAATAATTTTTCAGTTCGAACCGATAGTTCCTGAGATTAGCGCGTTCAAACAAACAAACAAACAAACTCTTCAGCTTTGATTCGTCAAAGAAGATTAATTGTCTTTTTACTATTTACTAAAACGCCCTCGAATAGCGCGCAAAATTAAAATACACATACATACATATCCTCCGCCTGTATTCCCGAGAGGGGTAGGCAGAGCACATGAATTCAAAAATCCAGTGCCACGTTTAGCGATTTCAGAGCAACCAGATGATCAAACGTGATACTGCAGTGACAGATTGCTAGCCCATCGCCCACAATACACTAACCCTTTCCCAGAGCCGACTCTTACGACACCCACGGGAAGAAAGGGGGAGGTGCTATTCTAACCCGGCACCACACGGGATATAAATTAAAATCCATACTAATATTATAAATGGGAAAGTGTGTTTGTTTACTTTGTTTGTTTATCAGTCTTTCACGGCTAAACGAAGCGACGTAGTGACGTGATTTTTGGGTGGAGATAGTTGAAGGGTTGGAGAGTGACATAGGCTACTTTTTGTCTCTTCAAAACTCCCCATTTCACTAAAGTGAGAGGTGGAAGTTTGTGGAGAATACCGCAATTTTATATGTAGAAAGCTATAAATTGGTAAATGGGATGAGCTATCTCTTCTGTGCTACCCCGAAATTAACGCGAGCGGAGCCGCGGGCAAAAGCTAGTTTGTTATAATTATGAAAAGATCAACAAACAAATTATTATACGGGTTATTTATAAATCACTAGCACCCTAAACCCTAAACTCCAACCACTTTTACAAACCTTTCTTTTTATGCGGTTTTGTCATATCATAAGAATAGCGTTTTGAAAATTTGAGACCAACTCTACTTTTTCAAAACTCTGTGCCGTGTCACTACTACTCGTCAGATACCTATTAGCCTTCCCATCCAAACGCACCTATCGATTCCCCGTATAAATCAGTTTAGTAATCTTCATTTGACTAAACATACTTTTTACCTAGTCACTTTAATCTACTTTCACACCATCTTTCCTTATCACGCTAAGTCTTATTCAATATTAACGTCTAAAGTTTTTGCAGTATAAACTATGTAAAATCGTTGCAAGTTATCGATCCAAACCTTGAGTTAAAAAACGTTTAAGTACAACGTGATTAGTTTCGAACCGTTTCGCTTTTAAACAGTAAACTGTAATTAAGTGCGGCGCACGGCCTTCTCAAAAATGTGATAATTGGGGCTTACTAAAGTTAAGAATTTGAGTTGACTCTGACACTGAACATTCCTTTAACACCTTAAGCTAATTTTAAACCAAACTTACGAATGAAATCCCTCCCTCATCCGACTACTTTCTTATTGTGACAGTTTTCTTGATTTTCCGTTTCACATTTTAGTTAAATATGTACTTAATACTGTCTCCGTGTTTATCGTCAGAAGCGATAAATTTGTGCTACAAGTGGCTACGAAGCCTGAAATAATCCAGGCTCACTCTGTAACATTTCGTGAGCTCTGTCTACCCGTTTGGGAATACACGCTTTATTTATGCACGTAAAAGAACACAATAATTTTAAACAAAAAAAAAACCGACTTCAAATTTGGGCCTTACTGAAAGCATTTTTCTAATGAGGGTGACCTTCCATCACCAGTCACCAGCAGGCCTGACTAATTACTGAAATTATAATTTCCAGTCTGCAGGTGCATTCAGTATTGAAAGAATTATCCTTTAACTCCTAAGCATTAAGGAGTTGACCTTTCATCATCAGCTCAGTAATTTTTTTTTCATCACACTTGCTCGTCAATGGTGTTATTACAAGAGCGTCTCCTTTAGTACAAAGGCCTAAATTGTAACCGCGGGAGTTATCATTACATCCTATGGGAGGTAAAGTTTAGTTTTAAAAATTGCAAAAGTTAGTATAGGTACATTAGTTCAGACTAAGGAGGTTACAAATGTAAAAATAAAAATTCTGCTATTAAAACTTAAGGGCCAGTTTTTAAATGCAAAATTAATGTATGCATTATGAAACTGTATTAATTTAATACTTTGGATGTATGTCAACGCGTTTTTTAATATGCTTTTTTCGTAAATTTGTTTGAACCTTTTTGGCAGAATCTGGCTGTTGACCATTCGCATTCTGTGCGAAACATAGTTCTTGTCTGTGGTATATGATTAAAAAAAGTGACAATAGACCTAAACGCACTGACAGCAGTGACAGCGCAAGCAGAATTAGCGCGGTGCGGTGACGTGATGTCATTCATTTTCTTTAATTTTTAGTTTTTCCTCGCAAATGTGATGAAAAACATTG
Organism: Adoxophyes honmai; assembly: GCA_005406045.1. Classification (NCBI taxonomy): domain Eukaryota; kingdom Metazoa; phylum Arthropoda; class Insecta; order Lepidoptera; family Tortricidae; genus Adoxophyes; species Adoxophyes honmai. The sequence goes on along the minus strand of BHDV01002567.1, from coordinate 204,948 downwards.
TGTGTAACACGGGGAGTAAAGGACATTATAAACTCGAGTCATAAAAGCCCTCCGCCTGCGGCGTCGGGCTTCTAACAGCCTCTCGTTAATAATGTTCCATTTCCTCCCCTAGATACTCAATGTACTATTACTGCTAAAAAAAATTTAAAAAAAAATGACTGAGCTGTGTGGCTTTGAAAAATGTACTAAAACATTACCTGTGCCTATAAAATTTGAGGGTTGCCCTCGATTTCCCTCATATTCCATCATCAGGGCAAGATATGCTGACAATAGGACCACCTGGAAACTATATCCTTTCAAACAAAAGAAGAATTTTTCAAATCGGTCCAGGCGTCTTCGAGTAATCAGCGAACACACATAAAAAAAAATATCCCGACGAATTGAGAACCTCCTCCTTTTTTGAAGTCGGTTAACAAGGGTCACCGACATAGCCGGTTGCCATATAATAGGTTGAAGTGTCAATGGCCAGGCCAGATAGCAAAAACAGATGGCTTTAGGGTCGAAAAGTTTTCAAATGAAGACCGCAAGCGCAGCGTAAGTCCGCCAACGAGATGAAAAGGTGGCCTACACCACTCCATATGTGGCGGGGTAAAAGATTTCATCATCATCATCATTTCAGCCGTAAAACGTCCAGTGCTGAACATAAGCCTTTAGATGCACTTCCTTTAACGTACCTGTTGGAAGCAACCTGCACCCAGCGTTTTCCGGCGACCTTTAATTAGGTCGCCTGTCTATTTTGTAGGTGGACATCCTACGCTGCGCTTACTGGTCCGTGGTTGACTCTCAACACGAGCACTTTCTGACCCCATCGGCTAATCTGCGTGCAATGTGGCCTGCCCATTGCCACTTTTTTTTTAAACATATTTTTCATCTACGATTTTAGTATTTTTTTTTATTTTTTTTAGTTTAACTGTGCGCTCCGCGCAAGACACAACAGTTTTACAATATTGTGCTCTTAAAATTAATTACAACTAGTTTTTTTTTCTTTTTTTCTTTTCCCTTCCCTCTCCCTTTCCTTTCTTTTCCTTTCTCATTCTTTCCTTCTATTCTTTTTTTTACATGATTTTTTCCTCTTTCTTCCCATTGCCACTTCAACTTCATTGACTTTAGTTCGTTTATTCGTTCGTTCATGGTTCGTTCATTTCTGATAAAATATTTTTATATTAGAGGATTTTACTCCCACATGTGACCGCTAGCGTTGCCGTGTGGTGTCGGGATAGAATAATACCTCTCCATTTCTTCCGTGGATGTCGTAAGAGGTGACTAAGGAAATATGTTTAGGTATTCTTTAGGCGACAGGCTAGCAACCTGTCACTATTCTACCTCTTCCATCTTTGCAAACCTTATGCTAGAAGTGGCTGCCAAGCGTGATAGTGTCATAATCATAGTTTGGTCTATGTCACGTTTCGTGTGCTCTGCCTACCCCACAGGCGTGATTGTATGTATGTATGTATGTGACCGCTAGAGGCGTTGTTAAAATTCTTCCTAGAAATCATTTACACGATCGCCAGCAAGTACGATCGCTGTCAGTTCATGGTTAAAGCCGCAGGCGCCGAATGCCGACCGAAGCCAATTGAGGCCTATAGGGAAGCCTTTATTAAACAGAGGGCTGAGCGTCTAGTGTAATCAAAACGGTGATGGACTCGATAACGATTTCGTTTACAAAATTTACGCTAAGAATGTATGGAGATGTGTCAACTGCGGCAGTTGTGCAAACGTTCCACTTGGAAGCGCCGTCTCAATTTCCATGCAATTTTGCGTTAATTTGCAAACGAAATCATTATCGTGTCCATTATCGTATTAAGTACACTACGCACTCAGCTCATGGTTAAGGCCCCGGGCGATGAATGCCAACCGAAGCCACTGGAGGCCTATGGGGGAAGCCTATGTCAAACAGAGAGGACTGATATTTTGACGACAAGGACTTTTTTTTGCACGTTGCGACCTTAGATTTATTGTAATGTGTGTAAGTTATAAGTTTAAAGTTAATTTGGAAATATTGATTTTTTTTACTTTCTTTGAGTGTCTACTCTGATTTCACAATACATGTTCTGTCAATCAGGAAGTGATTTCTTAAGGAATATGTTCGCTTTTGTACTCGTGTATTGTTCCAAGCTTGTCATTTTGTTAATTTTGTCATGTATTTTTGGCGCTTAAAGCATGAGAAATGGAAATATGTTACTCTAAATCCCACATACCCACGGTGACGACACAGTAATTCATTCTTAATATTACACAAACTCTCATAACACAGATCGCATCTTTCTCCCATAAAAACAATTAACCAATACACCAATTAAACTATTTAAAACACCAACCCAATCATTAAACTCCATAATTTCCCAACCAGCCTTGCCCTCATACTATCGTCTTCAAGTTATTGCAAAATCATTAACTAGAGCAATGCCAATCGGTTTAAAATAATCCCACGCCATCCATTACTGCTTCCTCAATAGACTAAACTACAACCACATTAAACAAACCAGTAATGTATGTGACGTCTTGTAGAACGACGGCCGTCTATTACCAAGGAATTTGCGTTCACTTTCATGCTTGTTCTCAGGGCCGTAAGGTTCAATTGAGTTCGTCAGCGATGCAGGAAGTGCGGTACGGAGGTGTGGCCGGTGTTATGCAATGATACTTGACTGTCAAGGCGAGTGGCTAAGTCAGTAAAGGAATCAAGTTCGTTTGGTTCCGTACATTCCGTTGATCGATTTGAAAGTCAATGAGGAATGTTCGGTCTACCCTTTGTGATAAGTTTATTATCGGAAGACCTCTCTGTTACTGGTTTTTTTACGATAAGTAAACAGCTGGTTGAAAATTTTGTGTTAAATACAGATCCACAAGAAACCACCGTTAAAAAATATGGACTTTGTAGAGTAGCAGTTTTTTTTTTTAATAAAAATGAAAATAAAGAATTTTGACTAAACCGTTTAAAAATTCGAAAAGGGGAAGAATAAAGAATAAACCTAAATGTTGATTTTTTTTAAGAAAAGTAAGTACCTTAAAATACAGGTTTCATGCATTTACTTATGTTACAAGACTCGTCACTCATAATTAAATAAAACCGATAGGTACATTCACGTCTTTGTATCGAGTTTATCTCGACATGTTTCAGGCCAATTATTTACCCATCTTAGGGAGCAACACGCCACGACAGCGTCAGTGCGCGTCTGTTATATTTCACCATGACCAGTATAATCCATGGTTTCCGTTTTCATGTCTAATACGTTTAACCACATCTGCGACTCGTTGAATTATCTAAAACACTAAAAAACTTGCCATTGAGATGCTACTTATAATCACGTAACAAATCTTATCTTCACAGATTAACCTCCTAAGGCCCATAGTCCTACCTATAGGACTATGTAATGGCAAAATAAGTTTGAATTTTACATGAATGACACTAAGCGTCAAATTCAAACGATCAAAATTTCGCAAAACAGGTAATTTATATAAAATAGTTACACGGACTGGCTTTATAAGTTGCGTGTGCGGTGTCGGAATTACACCTCTACGTTTGAACTTTTGTAAAATCTAGTTTTTCAACTAACTTTAGAAATGCCATGTACAGTCAAGGAAATTGATACCTGTGCCACTTTGAACCTTTTCATAATGAGTTTCATATTGCTTTGATTAGGAGATAGTATATCACAGTGACATTTCCTGTGAAAAGGTACAAAGTGGCACTGTAATCAATTTTCTAGACTGTACCTGTTTTCTGTATGACTGTTAGACTACTTCTTATCCCGGAAAAAGTGTAGACAAACTTGCACTTTCAGCCAATCCAATAGAGTCATACATGACGCCTGTTTTCCAAAATGGGATAGACAGAGTACTGGCAACATTTCAAAGGACAAAACTACGAAAATTCCACATTTCGTGAAAAAAATATATATATATATTATGTTGTTCTAAACATGACACCACATCATTAAGAACTATGTTAATCTTATCAAAGTTGTCAAAATGAATTAATGTAATTTGTGTAAAACAGATTTAGCTATTAAGCAATAGTTAAAAGCATAAGTAAGTACTTAATTTACTTTATTTAAGGAAATATTCATATGTAGCTATTTCCTAAATATCTGTAGCACTTCAATTATAAACACAAGGTTGCTTACACTATAAGCGCATGGTAAGTGTAATTTTATTCACACTTAGTAATTAACATGTAAAAAACATTAATTTACACCTTAAATTGTATTTACTCGAACATAGAAGTATAATAAGGAAGTTCTCAGACTTAGTATATCACCTAGTAAATTAGATATCTACCTTCTAATTTGACAGCATTCCAAAAAACAAATAGAGCTTTTGTTAAAATACGAAAATTTTAAAGTAATAGTAAACTACCATTCATTAGGTAAATAATACAGAGCAAAACATACAGATATGCATCATGCCTATATTCCCTAACGGGGTAGGCAGAGCATACGAAACATTACAATGTTGAAACCATGCCTGCAACCTCACGCTTCGCAGCCACATTTAGCATAATTTTATCGATTTGTATCGAGCAAAAGTAGAGTCATTAAATTGAAAACAGAGTTTTTTTTGTATGGGAGCCCCTTGTAAATACTAATTTTATTTTCATTTATTTTCATTGTTAAAGTGAAAATAACACAGTATTTTGTACATATTTCAAGTGTCGACCCTATAATTGATATCGAGCAAAAAACAAAAAAAAAAAGAATCGCGTTTGTTGCTTGAAAGCCCCTTTAAATGTTTAATTTATTTCATTTTTATTACGTGTTGTTATAGCGGCAACGGAAATACAATAATTAGTGAAAATGTCAACTGTTTAGCTGTAGCGGTTCCTGAGACACAGCCTATTAATATACAGACGGACAGACAGCGAAGTCTTAGTCCTAGGATCCCGTTTTTACCTTGTTGATTCGGAACCCTAAAAATGATCTAAACTTTATACGACCTTGCCACATGTTTAGGTCCCATGCCATATGCTAATTGACCCTTCATCATCATCAGCCTATATACGTCCCACTGCAGGGCACAGGCCTCCTCTCAGTACGAGAGAGCTTGACCCTTATTTCCTTCAAATTACGTCACAATGAAAGGCCCAAGGAGAGCGGAAAGGGAAATGGTGATAATTTGCAACTGATTGCAAATTACTTTTGGCGTTAGCTTAAAAAATACCGCAGTCATAATATTATTACTTCGGGTTCCGTATGAGCTTTAAAATAATTTGTGATTATCGACGGGTAAACTGTGTAGTCCCGGGTTTAGAGTAACACCTCTCCATTTCTTCCGTGGACGTCGTAAGAAGCGAATGAAAATAAATAGGTTTAGGCGTCGTTTAGTGACTAAGTCGACAGATTAGCATTCTGTCACTATTGTCCCTATTAACTTAAATAAAACCTAGGAATATGCTACAAGTGGTTTTAAGACGTGAAGTAATTATGGTTTTGACTAAGTAACCACGAAATCGTGAGGAAACCTACACACAGCGAAGAAGTAATTCAACGTTATGTGTGAAGTTCCCAATCCGCACTGGGCCCGCGTGGGAACTATAGCCCAAGCCCTCTCATACTGAGAGGAGGCCTGTGCCCTGCAGTGGGACGTATATAGGCTGATGATGATGATGATGAACCACGAAATTCATGTTTTTGTTAAAGATAGACATAGACTATACGGTCAAATGGACAGTGCTTTAAAGGTTCAAATTCTTTGTTAACGGACCCCTAAAAAAACCTAAGTTAGATTATGTTTATTATGCCGCGGTTAGATTCGCCACCTGCTGATTAGTAACGTAATTATTTAAATAGAAACGGTTCCAATATCCGCCTGTAGCTATTAGGTAATAGAAATAATAATAAAAAGTTTAAATTGCATCCTGGTTACTTTTTGCGAGGAATTAATTACAATTGATCTGAATACAACAGCACTGCATTTAATAGCATAACAATCCGGCTTAAATATGTCCCATTTCCGATTTCGCATATAAATTCAGAAAAAATCAGCGGTACGAGACTGGAATTCGAACCCACAACCCTCTCTCTACTTATATGAAATAATGAAATAAAGAAGTAAAATCTTAAGATACTAAAGCCCGTCACAGACTACGCATATACGATAATATTTTATCTGCGTATAAATGGCATTTTTCCATGTGTCGGTGTCAAAAGATACCTGACGGTAAATCTGCGCAGTGTGTGTTAGCTCATTGAATTGTATAGGGAGCGATATTGAAAGATATATGTTCTGTAACAGATATCTTACCGTATATGCTTAATGTGTGACGGGCTTTATTTGCAAACATAAATGAGAATAGTAACGTTCTGTGCCGTAACTTATTTAATTATCATTTCTACACTGTTCTTCAAATATTTCAAAACCGCAGATTGTTTGACACTGGAATTTGACAACAGATTCGTGCAACTAAAAGTTTTCAAAGACAATGGAATGGATACACCAATTCCCCGTCCCAAAGATTTTACAAACCATTGGATACGCTCTAATTAAGAAAAAACAATCTCAAAGGCCTGTCTCGCCTGACACTATCAGCATCTGATATCATTGACTCCCACGGCCTGGCTGAACCTTGGTGGCGTAAAAATCGCAAAATACACTGCTTTTGTGTTGGCAACACCTTAGAAGGTTGTGGAATTATAATTATAAGGGTCTTCAACATCAAAAGGTAGTGACAGATTGCTAGCCTGTGGCATGAAATATATCTTAACCAAAATTCAAAGAATTCTAATTCCAAAACTTTATTTATGTAGACAAATTGGTTCCTAAGTGGATTTTTGCACGTACGGACAGCTGCAGAGAAAAGTAACCCCCTAGTAATGAAACATTGTATGGCCGGGGGATACCTTTCTCTGCAGCTGACTGTACGATCTACCTACCAAAAATATGTTTCCTTAGTCGCTTCTTACGACATCCACAGAAGAAACGGAGAGGTGTTATTTTAAACCCGACATCACACGCACGGGAATATGGTTCTTGGATAAGGCGTAATGTGTACCTAAATCAAGAATCTTTTATTTTCTTTACTAAACTACAAGACTCAAAGTATCAAGAATACAATTGGGTAACTAAAGTACCTATACTGTTTTAAACTTTCGTGATTCTCACACATATTTATGTTTACGCGGGACTTAATCACGGTATTTTTTTTTTTTAATTACCTCTCGACGTTTCGGCCGCGTTACAATGACATGCCGGAATCTTACATGGTTTTGCTTAGGAACTGCTTGGAAGGGAGTTACTTTCTGTACAAAGAGCAGCACTATATCCAGATAGATGGCGTGGCCATGGGAAGTCCTGTGGCACCAGTAATGGCCAATATATGGATGGAGCATTTCGAGGCGTCGTTAGATCTGCAATCGTGGAATGTGAAATTGTGGAAACGATATGTCGACGATGTCTTCTGTATTATGAAAGGTGGGAAACCTGAAGTGGAGCAGTTTCTGGCATACCTAAATTCTATACATGCGAAGATTAAGTTTACGTCTGAAGTGGAGGTGGACCACACACTTGCTTTCCTCGATGTCAAAGTAATGGCGAGAATGGACGGTTCCTTGACACACACTGTTTACAGGAAGCCGACACACACGGATAGATATTTAAATGCGTCATCACATCACCATCCTAGACACCTGCAATCCGTTGTAACTTCGTTACAGAACAGAGCGTATGACCTGTGTGACCCTGAGTTTTTAGAAGATGAATTAAAGCATGTTCAGGAGGTACTTAAACGCAACGGATATGTGGTGAAAAAGTGGCAGCCCAGAAGAAAAAGCGGTAGGAAGTGTCCTGACGTGGCTAGACAGCCCGCGTATATGCCTTATGTGAAAGGAGTGACTGACAAAATTGGGGACCTTTTACGGAAGTTTTCCATTAAAGTAGTATACACGCCCTTGTTCAAAGTCGCGAGGTATATGCGTACGCCGAAGGATGTTATTCCCTACCAAACACCGGGTGTTTATAAGGTTGATTGTAGTTGTGGTAGTTCCTATATTGGCCAGACAAAGCGGACTATAGCTGAAAGAGTCAAAGAACATATTGCAGCTGTTAAAAATCGCCAAATAAACAAATCTGCCATAGCTGAGCACTTGTTGGAGTCTGGACCAAACCATTGGATCGAGCTTCATAATCCCAGAATCCTCTCTACAGAACGCCATTATTACTCGCGAATAGTGCGTGAAGCGGTTGAAATTAAAAAGCATAAAAATTTTAACCGAGGGGATGGTTTTAAGCTTTCGTCTTCATGGAATCCGGTTATTAATAAGTGTCAGCCTAGAGACGAACATTCGGTGCGAGCGTCTGACATTGTTAGTGTTGTGTGTCGGTGTAATAGAGGAACGGTGGACAATATCGGTGAAAAGCGGGTAGTTCGGGGAGCCGTTACTGATGAAAATCAAGTGCGGGTAGTTCGAAGGACCCGGGCTGCCAAACAAACGTCGAGCTCCGCTTCAGTCAACTCGTGACCACGGTCGCTGTAACGCGGCCGAAACGTCGAGAGGTAATTAAAAAAAAAAAATACCGTGATTAAGTCCCGCGTAAACATAAATAAAGTACCTATCAAATTTAAGGTCACTTTCTTAATCTACAACATGATATCGTTTCACCAAACTAATATTTTTATGTAACAATAGCCGAGTAACTTAATAAGCTCCCATAATATAGAATTTTATCTGCCCTACAAGGTTTTGATACTTATTTTCGTAAAGCATAACATTCTTTGCGCTTGACCGACAAGTGAAAGGTAACAGGTTTGGTCCATGAAACCATATGGCTAAGGGCAAGTCCTTCATAATAATTCAGTCTATAATAGTAAGCTTTAAGTCACAAAATGAAAAAAAATCGTCAAACAAGTAATACCTGATTTATGACATTACGTGTTGAACTTGTTATGTCAGACACTAAAAGATGGTAGTGCGAAATTAAGTATAATTATTACGTACGCTGACCGATTGCCCGATCATCATAAAATAAAACAGTCCAGGCAACTATCAATAACCTGCTACTAGAGCATGGGTAACACTGATATCCTGTATGGAATCTATTGATACAGGTTGACTGCTATCAAAGCCACGAAAGGCCTCAAACATTGCATAATAATAGGCTGGAAAGAGACTTCTATATTTAAAAGTTAGTTATGCTTCATTTTACCAAACAAACTTGATTCATCTGTGAATTGAGCGACACAAATGATAAAAAAAAAAACCCTAACCACTTTTTGGAGGTGACGGCGGTACAGTTTGGCGGTATTCCGATCTGACTGGCTAGATTTAGCCAAAGACAGAGTCGAGTGAAAAAAAAAGGCTTCAGCTTATACCTGACCCGTACTCCTCGAGGCCTGTGTTCTATTTCCGAAAATAAAAAAATAACGAATCTTTTTTTCTAATTTCCAGGACAAAGGCACCGGTGACTCCAAGTCTGCGCACGAGACGCGCGAGGGCGGCGTCGTCCGAGGATACTACACCTTCATGGACCCTGATGGCAAGCAGCGCACGGTCCACTACACCGCTGATGACAAACTGGGCTTCAGGGCAACCGTGCAGAGGACGCAAACCAACAAGCAATAGTGCATAATTAACAGTCAAAAGTAATTAGGAATTAATCTGTATTGCAATAGTCAAGAGTAAGGCTACGTTCTTCGTTGGCGATTCGAAGCGAACAGCGAAGCGATTCGCGGTGAAATCGCGAATTTATGCGAAGCGATGCATACACGCGAAATCCTCCGTCACTCCATCGATGCGACCAGTACTTAGTTTAGGCTTTGTTTGTACTTTTAAAGAAACGAATGTTTCTTAAGGACTGTGTCCGTCAGAGGAATGAAACTAATAAATAATATAAGTTTGGTATCTGATATTTTTATAAATAAATGACACTCATACAGCCCCCGTTGAGCGAAAATATCAAACAAACTCATCGCGTAGGACACTTTGAATCGCGTCGCATCGCTTTGCATTCGCAAGGAAATCGCTCTACTAGGACACCGCCTTAGAGATTATCATACACAAAATTGTGACGTACATCTACGATGCGTAGATATGTTGTAGCATAGTAGAAATAAAGGGATTTCTTCTAATATTGCCCTATATGATCTAATAAGTCAGACTCCCACTTGGCCGTTTTTTAAGGCCTAAAAAACTTAGCTTATCCTATACTTTTAGTAGGTAAATCTAATGTAATATTCTGTTCTCTTGACAAAGTGTTTACTTAACAAAACTGATTTTTGGTTTCAATCGTCTGGAAAATACAAATCATTATCAACGGTTTATTGTTTTACATGCTGTAAAGTGAATATTTCTCCTAAAATATGTTTAGTATTTTTAAAGCCTGTAAATAATTAAAATACTCATAAGTAGCAAATACTTACTACCTTTTTTATCAGCCTTTGTGAAACTTTCCTTTGTATAAGGTTTAAACTTTTATTTAGTATTCTAATCTTTTTATTGAAGAAAAACGACATAAAATAAAATTAAGTGTTTAAGTTACGAACTTAAGCGTCGTATTAGTAAAATAAAAATTAGGTTCGACTTTATTTCAAATAATTTACATTATAAACCTTAAGCAATTAATTTTCCTTCCCATCATATATTTGATACCTTAATTGTAATAGCTTTATCGCCACTGCATCGCTGTGCCAATTGTTAGATACTTAAGGTACGATGTTGTTGTAAGTTTAAGAAGCTTATGCTTTCTTACTTTTAAACAAAATGGGTAGATCTACGCTACCACAAAGATTAATGCTTACTTAACGATACATTGAAGATTACTTCAGTATAAAACTATCATGAGACACACTCATACATAGGTACATACAATCACGACCGTTATCCCAAATGGGGTAGGCACAGCACACGAAACGTGACATAGACAAATCCATGATTATGACTATATCACGCTTTGCAGCCACTTCTAGCATTGTTTGAGACACACTCATAGTGCAAATAAACGGATACACTATAAACATGTAAGAATATCCATTTTACTACATTATCTACAACTTAACTTCCAAAGTAGAAAACCTCCGACATTTTAGCTTTATTACTACATCAATGTATTAATCACTATAACAAACAATATAGAACAATTATAGAAAAAAAAACGTAATAGTTACTAATCCGATTCTGTTCAAGCTTAGTTAAGAATCGCCACAAATAAACTGACTTTCCAATTATGACAAAAACACCAATGAAATCGGTCCATCCGTTTGAGAGATGACAGATGTCAAACTTACTGTAAAATCCTTCTTTTTGCGTCGAGTTTTGAAAATGGGATTAGTTAAATGGCTGTCGATAGAGTAAAGTTCAAAGTGATCCATACGTTACATAATTCCAACTATTTCTATAATATTTCTGTACTAAATTGATGAACCTTTATTTCTATTATTACCTAAAACAAATACACTTACAAAATTTGGTCAAATCTCTATGTCATTATATCGAAAAGTCAGTAGTAGTTTTTTGTCAAACTAGTAGATAAGTATTCGGATATTGAATAAAATACAGTTCATGTTGAATTTAGAATGTGACTTCGCAAAAAAATTCCCCATACTTAGCCCTTAACGTTCTGTTTGAGAAGCCATAGGTCAATTTATTTAGGTTCCATTAAACCAAATGTATTTTTTTTTCTCGGAATAAGTCACTTTTTGCTCAGTAAAAAAAGAGAAAACAGTGAGTAAGAGTCACTTATTAAAAGACTTAATTCTATTCCCGTTTGGTTTTATGGACCCAAAGCTTGTTTTTATAGTTTTTAAATGACGTAATGGAGTGTTAATTTTAGTACTTTTATAAGCTTAATATTTTTTTGTAATCCTAGTGATATCATACCTCCGGATTTGCCTAAACTAAATACAGTTAAAGTTATATTTGTTTTAATTAGCTTTAAGTGCCTTTTGAACAAGTTGGTGCCACCAAAAAAATAAACGGAAAATTAATAAAATGCAAAGTTTTTATTTTATTCCTAACCTATAATCATTGTACATTGTACCGATAGTCGCGTCTCAGCTAATGGTCTCATATCAAAGAGTCTCGACCAAAACAAACGACTCTCGCTAGACGGTTGGCTCAAGGGTCTGATGCAAAAGGCGGTACTCCTTGATACGGCGCGCATCGTCAGGAGGTTCCTCAGTCTGCACCCTAATCATCGGTAGCTTGGTTCTTGCACCCTACATTAAGTTTTTACAATATCGGTACATTTACGTGATGGTGTCGGGTTTAGAATAACACCTCTCCATTTCTTCCGTGGATGTCGTAAGAGACGACTAAGGGTGAAAAGGTTTAGGTATGCTTTAGGCGACAGTCTAGTATCCTGTCACTATTGTGCCTATTAACGGGATGTACGGATCAGGTTTTTTCATTACGGTGTGTAGCCGAGAAGTTCCTAGCGAAAGGCCAAAAAGTGTATTGCGCTTTCGTGGATCTTGAGAAAGCCTATGATAGAGTGAAGAGGGATGAACTGTGGTCAACGTTGTCCAGGAGAGGAGTGGGTAGCAACTTGATACAGGCTCTGAAATCCTTATACAGGGATTCCAGAGCTTGCGTCAGATTGAACGGTGCCTATTCAGACTGGTTTGACATTTCTCGGGGTGTCAGACAGGGTTGTGTAGCATCGCCGTGGCTATTCAACCTTTTCATGGATGACTGTTTACTTAATTTGAAAGAGCGAGACTGTGGATTGAAGATAGGGGAGTCTTTCATCAAATGTCTCTTGTACGCTGATGATCAGGTGCTCCTTGCATCGTCGGCGTGTGAGTTACAGGACATGGTGACTCTAATGTACGAATCTTTTGAAAGGAAGGGAATGAAAATGAATGTAGGCAAGACGAAGGTTATGGTGATAGAGAAGAACGACGAGATGACTGAATGTGTTATAACAATTGGAAGTGAAAGGTTAGAACAAGTAAGAGAGTTTAGGTATTTGGGATGTATGTTCACGAGTGACGGTAAGTATGATGAGGATATCGAAAGTAGAGTAAAAGCGGGGAATAGAATGAATGGAGCACTTCACTCAGTTGTGAGTCGTCAGGACATTTCTAAGGATGCTCGTCTGGCTATTCACAACGGTGTGCTAGTGCCTACTTTGATGTATGGTAGCGAGAGTTGGGTGTGGCAGAAGAGACACGAAAGTAGATTGAATGCGGTTGAGATGCGTTCTTTGAGAAGCATGAGTGGTATCAAACTTACTGATAGGGTGCGTAATAGCGTGATTAGAGAGAAGTGTGGTCTGAAAGAGAGTATTGTAACAAGGGTAGAGAAAGGTATGCTGCGTTGGTTTGAGCATGTGGAGAGAATGGATGAAGCAAGGGTATGTAAGCAAATTTACAAGGGAAGTGTGTTGGGGCAAGTCGGTCGAGGGCGCCCTCGAAGAACGTATATCGACCAGATCGGCGATGTGCTAAAGGGAGGCCAAATTAAGAGTACCCGAAACCGTCGAGCGTGTATGACGAGAGTGATGAATGTTAGTGAAGCGAAAGAAGTATGTCAAAATAGAAGCGAATGGCGCTCTGTTGTCTCTGCCTACCCCGCAGGGAATAAGGCGTGACGGTTATGTATGTATGTATGTATTATTATAGCGCCTAGTAATAATGTTACGGCAAAGCAACCGACTAGCGGTGTTCTCAACAACCTTACTAATTAATACAAACTCATCGATAACAACGACGCGTGTGGTGTCGGGTTTAGAATAACACCTCTCCATTTCTTCCGTGGATATCGTAAGAGGCGATTAAGGAAATAGGTTTAGGTATGCTTTAGCCGACAGGCTGGCAACCTGTCACTGTTATACCTCTGCGTCTGTTAGTTAAACCTAAAACTATGCTGAAAGTGGCCACAGATCGTGAAAAGGGAATGACTCGTCTATGTTAAGTTTCGTGTGCTCTGCCTAACCCATTTGGTAGTACAGGCGTGATTGCATATTTGTATGTATGTGTGTATTTTTATTTATTGTTATATCATCATCATTGTAAACTTTTGCCATAAAGACTGATAGACTAACACACATGACAAGAGCTACGGAACCCTGTATAACATATTAACATATTAACTTTCAAAACATAACTAAAAATGATGATGATAATATGAGTAGGTACAATTAGCGAAGTGGGTATATTTCCAATCAAAGTAAAGATTTGATAAAGATAATGTCTAAGATTATGTCGTCTACATATATACACGATCTTCAAGGCGCTGACACAAATATTCCAAGACGTTAATCTATTGTCAACTACGAGTAGGTATATACTTTTGTATATAGCAAAGACAGATTACAAAGAAACCTAGAAATATTCGGTCCTAGTAATATTAAATATACGAAGTTGTCGATATTACTTTCCTGGTTCTAACATCGCAATTTTTGTAGGTAACACAAAAGACATGTAACAATAAATAATCTGACTGTTATAAATCCAAAGAATCTATTAATGAAACAAAAAAAAACAAATTAGGATGTTTCTGGAATGTTTAATGTTTTGAAAGTTTTATAACGTTATTTTTGGTTGCTAAATACAAAACGTCAATTTCATAGCTAAGGACCCAATGTTAGAAACTAACAACAAAATACCTAAGTGAAATTGAAAATACTATTTAAACCGATAAGGGCCGATTTAACTAAGCAATAATTTAATTTAATCTTGTAATAAGCCACGCTTTGCCGCTTTTTTCAAGTGAAAAATTGATTTACTCGTGAGTAAAAAGTGACTGTTCCATGACCGAATTTTTACATCCATTTTACATAAAAAATTGCATACATCACGCCTGTATTCCTAAATGGGGTAGGTAAAAAGTGCAATAGATAAAACCATGCCTATTTCAGGTTTCGTGCCCCCTTCTGGCACATTTTTTTAGATTTTGAGTTGGCAAGTATAATAGTGGCGGGTTGCTGCAGCTAGCTTGTCGCCTAAAATATACGTTAACCTACACTTGGTGCCCTCTTACGACGGTAAGGCCGGCCACATACATTCGGAATTTTTCCGTTCGGAATCTCAAATCGGAGTGTCCGAACGCAGTCAATCCATACAAAATCAATGGACCGCCACACACATTCGGAAAAATAGATTTTGTATGCATTGACTGCGTTCGATTTTCCGATTCGAGATTCCGAACGGAAAAATTGCGAATGTATGTGGCCGGCCTAAAGGCACACTGGGTGCTTAGTAAACCCTCTAAATTTGATAAGTCCTTCGCTATTGGATTCTTTACCCCATGACCCAACGCTGGTATCGGTCTTAAAATCAGGTCCCCGATAATTTAAAAATCATTGCAGCCGTATCGAGCGGCTGATACCTCGTTATCACCAAAATAATATTTAATCCGTTTATTTATCAGATATTGATAACGCGCTGTCACAATTATCATTATTAATTACCGATGAATCAATATTTTTTAGTTATTTTCAACGAATAATCTACCGGTTTTTCATGGTGGAGCCTTATCAAGGAAACGCGTCATTTTCACGTGTTTTGAAAGTTCTTTTCCGATGCGCGTAACTTCAATAGCAAAAGTAAGTCAATAAACGTCATAGAAAATTTTACATGAAATTTGCCGTCCGTGGATACTAAAGAATGTTACAGATGTAAACAGCATGGGCTTAGATACCTATTTCTTACTCGTAGACAATGCGGACCTATGATGTTGTACTTTTTAAACACCCAAATCCTTTTTAAAACATTTGATGTCGGGTATAGAATAATATCTCTCCTTTTCGCGGCGGCTCCTGCCAAACGCGCATTGCGCATCACCATTAAGTTCCAACAGCACACGATTTCATATGTGACTTATCCGTATTTTACATTATTTTGATTTAGATATAACCTATAGTTAGCTTTTTTTATTTTCAGTTGTAATATTATCATGTCAATATCAAAAATAAAATTTACAATGCTTAAATTACATTGTCCCTATCCTGAGCATCTTGAAAATTATTCAGGTCGTCCCGCCACCGTAAAAAACGGGAGGCCTTTGCCCAGCAGTGGGATATACTAAGCTAGAAAAAAAAAGTTACATGTGTGGTTTTTTAATGTGTTCATTTCAAAAGGCAGCACAAATTAAACAAACATCGAACAAACACAAAGAAATACAATAAAACTTATGAATGAACTTTGTTGTACATCCGTCTCTAAACAAACATTCCCACTGGACTCGGCCTAACCTGTCATTTTGGCCTGTCAATCGTGGCACCTGCAAAAAGCTATTCTTACGTGAGAGGAACAAACGCTGCTTCCTCAGCGAACCGCGGGTGACGTTTTGGACAAAATGGCGTCCTGCGGAGCTGTCACAACACGACCTGTCACGTGAATCAGAGGCGGTGCTCAAAATGTTTTCAACAATAAATTAATGTTTATTTTTATTCGTTTCTACATATTTTCTAGTTTCGAAAATAAAACAAAAACTTACCTTTGAACTTTTAAAACATTACGAGTTTTGTACCATTAGATTAAGTTTGACTGCCTAGAGACAGGACAACTTGAATAACGGCGCCACCTTTGAATCGGTTTCACTCGGACTGTCAATTCTCATCACTGAAGCGCTCATGACATGTGATGTTGCAGTGGATAGGGAAAAAGTGGCACGCTAGGTTTTCATACAAATGCAGGAACTTGCGGTATTTATTTAAAATAATTTATTTCTAATTAATTCTATAAAGAACATGTCACACAAAACAACAAATAAAATAAACAACATCAATAAAACAAACCGCCCTGCGCCACTCCAGGTGCAAAAGTGCCCAAAACACTAGCCGATTTCCGTATTTATTTATTTTAATAAAAGTAAGTCTGTGGGAGAGGTGTTATTCTAAACTTGACATTGACATTGACACCACACGGCAAAATTTTTTTATGCACTATCAATTTGTTACAAGTGAACAATTGACACGACTGGGAAAGTTTGAGCGCCTCAGCTCGGAGCTCGGACGTCAATCGTTCAATGAGTCGGAACGGCGCGCGTTTTTTGTGCGCGCGCGCAGGTACCCGCGAATACAACCGCTAATTAACGAAGACTCCGGTGTCACGGGAAAGATGTCATTTTCAGATATTTTACTTTATTTCTATACTAAACTTCTTTAATTTTTATGACTTTAATGACAGGTTGCTAGCCTGTCGCCTAAAATGTACCTTAACCTATTTCCTTAGTCTGAAAGGTTTATGACAACTACGGAAGAAATGGAGAGATGTTATTCAACTATCTAGACTAGCAACCTGTCACTATCATACCTGCCAATTTACAACTTAAAAAAGTATGCTAGAAGCGGCCACGAAACGTGAAATACTCATGGTTTTGTCTGTGAAGCGTTTGGTGTGTTTTCTTTATACATACATACATACAATCACGCCTGTGTTCTCAAAGGGGATTGGCAGAGCACACGAAACGTGACAATGAATACTTCACGCCTCGCAGCCACGTCTAGCATAATTTTAGGTTTGAGAATAAATGGACTTTTTTTTGTGTCAAATTTCTGTTAATGTCTTTCTTTCCTTAGTTTCTATCTAGCCGTACCAGCGATAACGCTCCGACTGGCAGCGCAGGAAATTGCCCGCAGCGCGGATACGGTAACACCACACTAAACATAGGCT
This sequence comes from Adoxophyes honmai, assembly GCA_005406045.1. Taxonomy (NCBI): domain Eukaryota; kingdom Metazoa; phylum Arthropoda; class Insecta; order Lepidoptera; family Tortricidae; genus Adoxophyes; species Adoxophyes honmai. The sequence goes on along the minus strand of BHDV01002567.1, from coordinate 187,400 downwards.
ATGAAGTCGTGAGGGATTTACGTAGATTTACGTGTGTTAACGTCCGAGGAAAGCAGACGTTTTATAATACTGGGTAGGTTTAGACTTTAGAGGGCTGAACGGTGCCGTCGCGAGAAGTACGGGTGACTGTAAAAGCTAGAATTTGGAAGTAAACAAGACAATAGAGCAGTGATTCCTAACCTGGGGGTAACTACCCCCGTAGGGGTAAAACGGAAATTCTAGGGGGTAACAGATGCCACGAAAAAGTACTAAAATAGCAAAAAATGGAATAATAGTACGGTAAATGGTAGCACTGCGCTCTCATGCCCGCGGCTGACGGCTTACCAGTAGTAGTACTTAGTTACCTAAACGTGCAATTTCTTACAAAATAAACATATTTTCGTTCAAATTTGTGTGGTTTTAATTATTTTAAATTAGCTAGGGGTAAACTCAATTCCCATACTAGTTTGCAGGGGTAGTGACATTGAAAAGGTTAGGAACCACTGCAATAGAGGATGTTGCGTTGATGAAGATTAAGGCGAGGTTCTACTAGATTTGTACCCCGCGTCCCTCTCGCGCAAAAGAAGGCGAAGGCGGGGTAGCGGGCGACGCGGCAGGTTGTCAATACGTTGGGCACGCGGTCAAGTTTTAGAATAAATATGAATTTAAAAAATAAACAACATCGATTGAAAACTATAATTTAGCAGATTCTCTGTAGTACTTAAAGATAAATATTTCCATATAAAAATTATGTAGAAATTAAAAAGAATAAAACCAAATAATGGGTTTTAGTTTTTATTTTTGCCTGTTTTCGAGAATTTATATGATCGAGGAAAGTACATCCTATCGTGTAACCAATTAGCACGTTCCTTAGGCAATATCTTTACGTATAACATTTTTTTTTTCAAGACTGTCATTTAGCAGAAAGTATGTAAAACATTAGATCTTGCAACCTTCAATTCCGTCTCCCTTGGAATACCTCGCCTTAACTGTCAATAATATTTTTGAAAATTTCTTTTTGTTCGGCACATAAGGATTGATTCTCAGGATATTATAAATAAGAGGGTAGTCGTCTTAAAAAACTATTTTATTAGTTCGATAGATTACCAAAAATATTGTACACATAGTTTTTCATTTCTTAGACAAACTATTTGAGAAAAGAAAAAACATGTGTTTCATATTTTTCCATAATCTACTCGTAACTAACGGACTACTTAATTAGAATTAAAAAAAAATAACCCACTCGACATCCCTATTTCACGATTTATGTTCCATCACGTGGTCAAGGGTCGTCAGCTGTAATTTTAACCCTGTACTGTTTGCTGAGTGGTAATTTTTGTATTTTTACTTTAGAGCTCTATCATACTTGGGCACAGAATAGATAATAGTTAAATATTCGGGCGTTTGAACCGTTGTCAATATTCTCAACACTTTTTTATCAGATACTATTGGATATCTGTATATAATAGTCTAGTGTGTACCTATTTGCAAGACATATACATACAATTTCCAGATAAATGTAATAAAGAAAGTGTTAAGAATAATGACAGCGGTTCAAACGCCCAAATATTTACCCACTTGCGATTTGCGAGCGCGTAACAATCTCGCTGCAAGTGAATATTATCAAATGGCCATACCTTAACCTATTTCCTTAATCGCTACGACATCCAGGGAAGAAATGGAGATGTATTATTCTAAACCGAACACCACAGAGACAAAGATTTCATTTTTGATATTTCTCTAAGTAGGTACATTTCATGACGATTGTTGGTAACCTACCTACGACGGTTGTCAAAACCGTAATTGAGTTAAAACCTAACCGTGCAAATGCCGCCGACGGCTGGCCATGATTGATCGAGTTACCAACATTTGTTATTCTCAGGACGTGCCCAGAAAACATACCTCTATTCCCGGGAGGGTTAAATCCCAAATATACGGAATCTCTAATACAGATAAAACAGGTAAGAAAGGATGAAAAGTAAAATATTAGGTTGTTTTCTGTGTGGTGTCGGGATAGAATAATTGTTCTCCTATTCTTCTGTGGATGTCAGAGGCGACTAAAGAAATAGGTTTATTGTATGCTTCAGGCGACAGGCTAACAACCTGTCATTATACTACCTCTTCCATCTGTTTTCAAACCTAAAATTATGCTAGTTTCTGCGAAGCGTGAAATATCTACCTAGTCATACCTAGAGAATTCAATCCCGGGATCCCAATCCCGGGATTTTCGGGACTACAGCATGAAAACTATAAATCCACAAGAACATAAAGGTACTCATATTTCAAAGATAATTAAAAAAAGAAATGAATCTTTATGAGCCTTATTATTTTCCTTATATTTTCTCCTTATTTGCTGTCTATGTTTGCAGAAAACTTTTTTTTTTGTTTTTTTTTTGTTGGAGATTTACTGCCGTTTTGCTACGACTTTATAATACCAATACAATCCCGGGACTATCCCGGGATCCCGAGATTAGCTGTAGATAATCCCGAAATCCCGGGATTGGAAAAATCGACCGGGATCGAATCTTCTAGTCATACCTAATCATAGCTTTGTCTATGTCACGTATCGTGTGCCCTACCTATTTGGGGACATAGGCGTGATTTTATGTGTGTATGTAATCAGATACGTTGAAATAAACTTCATCATCATCATACATCACGCCTGTATTCCCAAATAGGGTAGGCAGAGCACAAAAAACGCTATAGACAAAGCCATGAACTACTTAGTTCATAATATTTAGGTACCAAGTTAGACAAGTTGCTAGCCTACCGTCTGGAATATAACTTTACCTGGGTTTTACCCTTTGTCTCCTATTAGGTACGACATCCACGTGATCCACGTAAGAAATAAAGGGGTGCTGTTCTCAACCCGACACCTCACGGTACAGTCAAGGACTTTAATTCATTAGCCACCATGGAATCAATTTACAGTAAACGTCATAATGACAACCAATTAATTATCAAAGGAAATAGCAATGTTTTTTTTAAAAAGGTTCTATTGGTGGCTCATGAATAAAAGTCCTTGGCCGTACCTAAACTAACTTGAAATATCGCACTGCTAGATCAAAACACAGCTAACTCAAAATGTGCCACTAGGCCACTTCTCAAAAATGTGATTTGGCGTTATGAACCTATAGCTTAGTTTTGAATTGAGACTAATTTGGAGTTAGCTCTGTTTTGATGCAGTGCGATATAATCGTTGTATGTAACATTGCTTTAATCAAGTACGATTTGCTCCAAGTTAAAGATAAAAGTGTGATAATGATCGATACATTGGAAACAAAGGAAAGAGACAAAATTAGCCGATTATGGAGAATCACAGTTTTAACATACGATTACGCCATAATCCCAAATGCGGTAGGCGTAGGCAGAACACACGAAATGTACCTAACATAGACAAAAGAAGACTAATTTACATCGAAGCCACTTCAAATATAATTTTAGGAAAACAGATTTAAAAAGGTATAATAGTGACAGGTTGCTAGCCTGTCGCCTAAAAGATACTTAAACCTATTTCCTTAGTCGTCTCCTACGACACACCATTCTGAATTTGACACCACATGGCAAAGTAAATAATATTTACCGTAACGTTAAGTACTTGAACATTTTGCAAATTCCTCCTTTCTATTTAGTTAACAAAATATACTGAATCAAAATAAATCCCACTCAGTCAGAAGGAAACTGGCCAAGGTATAGGTCCATACTCTACGCAAAACCATTGTATTTTTCAAGATGAACCTTACAGTTGTTAAATAGGATTTGTTTAATAGGTAATAAGGTATCATCAAACTCCCGGAGTGAGGGCTAGTGACGTAACGCTAAGGTAAATATTTTCCCATATAATAACGTTACTTTTAAGCGCCGTATTATCATAATTTTTTGTTTGTCAAATTAATTAACTTGGTGCTTTCTTTGGAACCGATCTGTTGTATTTTTTTTGTACAATAAAGAGTTTTTTACTTTTTACTTTACTTTAAAATAAAAAATACATTTAATAAAAATTTTTTGGTGATCTATCTGACGGACTAAATAGTTTTTTTAGTCTTCTGCCCTATTTATATCAACTCAATGTTTGGCGACGAATAGGTACTAGTAGTGTCGAATATTGGAACGTTTACCTTGTTGTAATTGTTCCTAAAATGTGTTAAAGCTCATCTCCGTCGGGCTGGAAACGTAAAATTATTCTTAGATATATGTTTCCCGAGAACGTTTCAAGTACTTATTCTGCTTTTATCAAAACGACATTAAGTAATTTTGTGATGCTACGAGTATAATTTATTTTATAAGAATTATTTAGCAGATTGTGTCTTTCAAATTGCAGAGATACCTATTATCATTAAGAATTTCCACCTTAGCATAGGATTTACAATCAGTTTGATACTACAAAGAACAATTGATTCCTGACCAATGATAGAACCTGCTTACAATGAACAACATAGTGACGTTGCATGGCTCGACAAAGAAACCTTTCATTACGTTCATTATGACAACGTCCTACATCTAGGAATCAACCGCTTCGACTGTCACGTGATAGCGATCGCTTAACACTTGACCCGCCTATGCCTTGGTAAAAAAAAAACCCTGACCAAAACATGTCAACCCAAATCGTCTTCACCCGACACCGCGCGTGTTGCGGCGCACCGCACTTGTCGCGACAACCCGAAACAACCCGGGTTGGGTTACACCCTCAAGCATCGACACTTCTAGCCTAATCGGTTAGATTTGACGAGTTATGACCCTGGGTTCCATCTATGGATTGGATCACCAGTTCACTTATAAGGTTTGACCCCATGCTTTAACACAGGTATCTACTACCTAACACGGCATGGTTAAAAGCTCTCTGTAAGTTGAAATTTTTACTGCTAATTAAATATTAGGTAATTTTTTGCTTCATCCACATTCATTAATCTCTTCATACATGCTCGTCGGTTTCGAGTACTCTTGGCCTGACCTTTTTCTAAAATGTCTACGATTTGGTCACGGAGCCCTTCTCCACCTAACATACCCATTCATCTTCCATGTAAATCTGTTCATAGAATATCTCTCCATTTCTCCCTTGGATGTCATAAGAGAACACTAAGGAAGTAGATTTAGGTATGCTTTAGGCGACAGGCTAGCAACCTGCCACTATTGTACCTCTTCCATCTGTTTATAAATCTGAAATTACGCTGAAAGTGGCTGCTAAACATGGCACTGTTACAGTTTTATCTATGTAACGATGTGCTCTGCTTACCCTATTTGGGAACATAGGCGTGATTTTGTATACTTAATTATTTTTCTAGTCCCAAAAACATAAATAATTTGGTCTTCTGAACTAACTTCTAAACATCCATACTATGCAGCTCTACGGAACTCTTCTCACAACAAAACTAATCAGAACCTCTAACAAAGCCCCAGTTAATTCGTGATCCTAACGCATGCGCCTAGGAACCGGCGCGCGCGTCCCGGATCGATTTCACGACAACAGACCAATACGTTGGCGCCTTGCCCCTTACCAAGAGACCGATGCGAGTGACAACTAAAGGGATTTTAAGGCTAGAAGTGTTCCATTGCTGCACAAGGACCTCTCCTTTGGCTTGTAAGAACTACCCTATCCTGCACCGCATAGAAACTGACTACATCTTTTCTAGCTCTATTTTCATTGCATGGAAGAAATGAAGAGACGGGTGTTATTCTAAACCCGACACGACACTGGTATCTATATATATAAAACTCAAAGGTGACTGACTGACTGACTGACATAGTGATCTATCAACGCACAGCCCAAACTACTGGACAAATCGGGCTGAAATTTGGCATGCAGGT
>BHDV01002567.1:162881-180837 GCA_005406045.1 Adoxophyes honmai | reverse complement strand
CAATTTATCAATGTTTTCTATGTAGCATATGCCTTGAATCTTTTTATCCTATTCCCAAATTGAAAGACATATACATATCGTCTAGAGCAGCGTAGGTATTCAAATGATAATTCTTGAGATCTCTTCTGTGTCATTCCATACTTAATGCGAGCGAAGCCGCGGGCAAAAGCTAGTTTTTTTATAAAAGTGTCATACGAGGCGACTAAGGATAGACTGCTTTAATCGACTGGCCAGCAACCTGTCATAATTACGTTACGTTTTAAACTAAAAGTATGCTAAAAACTTCTGCGTAACAAGAAATAGTCACGATTTTCGTTTTGTATCGTTTCATCTCCTGTGCCTACCCATTTTGGGAATACAGGCGTCATAGCAGAGCCTGACATAGACTCTCCAAACCAATGAGCAATGACAATTCAAATTGCAAGACCATAAACGCCGACTCTATTAAAAAAAGTCCCGCCATTTCTTGACAAAAATATGAACGTACCGTGGTAGCGGCCAAAACCCAAAAGCCCAGGATAACCTCGATCTTGATAAAACGGTGACATTGCGCGTTTTTTTAAGACCGGAAAATATCGTCTTCTTATTTATCTCGGAGCTTGTCGACGGGACCCATCACTACGTAATTAGAAAGACAAGGCTGTATTTTCGTAATAATTGAGTGGACAGCAAATTTTGGCCCACAGAAATATCAACCTTATGTAAATTGATTTAGAGTTCATCTCGTACGGTTTGAGGTTATGATTTGATAGTGACTTATAGTGCCTTTTGACATAGCTGTCATGTTTTCGTTTTTTGAAATATTGTCGTCCGGTGACACCGCCATTTTTGTTTTGTGAATATCGAAGCGTCGTCCTTTTGTTTTTGTTGATGGCCAGCATTAATTTAAAGTGACCGAACTTTTTAGTGGTCATGAAGAATTTTGAGGTTAGGCTTTTTTTGTCGAGTTGTGGTGTGTTTTTGTTTTTTAATGCTCGACTTTTGAGTTAAACAGAGTTTTGTTATTGCATAAGGTATTATTACGCCTATTAGTTGGTTCCTGTTGCTACAAAAAACAATCGTAAGTGTATTAAGTAGGCACACCTATAATATACTAACAATTATCTTCCACAATTATTGAATATAACAGAACAAATACATAGTAGTTGCTAACCTAAACCTTGCACAACTTATCGTCATAATATCGCCACAATACTTATTAAGATTAAGGTATAAGTAGATAACATAAGTAGAGATTAAATTAACAAAAATAGTAACTTGAATAAAACTTAAGTTGGCAGTTAAGGTGTGAGTATGTAACTTTGTTAAAATGTGTACCCATTAAGATTTTTACTATTACTTATTTTTAGAAAAACCACTTTGTGCCAAGTTTCTTGTTACACGTTCTTTTTGGGAATCAAGGTTTTTACTAAACGCTGATAATGCTGATATACTCATAAAAAGATGTGCATAACGCCGAGTATTTGATTTAAAATTAAAACAAAAAAAAAGTTTCGAAACTTTTTAAAGTTAAAATAAACGACATCTGACTTTTAAGAAACTAAACGACATATCCCGAGAAAGGGTTGATAAAAACGCCTATAAATAACTACAATTAGGTTCCCGTAACTTTAATCAGGGTCCGAATTAATAAGCGTCAGTAGCCGATGTTAATATGTCTGTCCGTCTGTCCATCTGTCCGTCGATAGGATTAGCAACCCTTGCAAGCTGGCGTGATGGGCGTTATACTTGTAAACTCATAATACTACTTAATCCTTTTATCTGCCGTGTGTTGTCGGGTTTAGAATTACACCTCAACATTTCTTTCGCGGATGTCGTACCTACGAGGCGACTATAGGTAAAGGTAAATATATTTAGGCGACAGGCTAGCAACTTAATATCACTATTGTACCCGACACCTGCTAGAAGTGGTAAAGAAACGTGAAGTAGTCACAGATTTGTCTATGTAGCGTTTCGTGTGCTTCTCTTGCCTCATTCATGTGTAAGAATAGTTAAAAAAATGTCTTGTTAAACTATCTTTTTTTTTTAATAAAATTTTGCGACATATCTATGACGTCACATATAAAAAAAAACATTTATGAAAGAAAAACAAGCAAGTATTAAGACAGGTGAAAGTAAATTAAACGTTTGTAACAATGATAAGCGACACTCAATTCAGCCTAGTTGCAAATCCCGACATTCCTGTTATCCAGATAGATAATGCAAGCGAAACTTAATCGCTTGGTGATAAGAACCATGTTTTATCGCTTGGACTGTTGAATTCAAGCGTCGATTTCATATCACTGCGCCAACTGTGACAAAAATATTGTTCACCGTCTTTATTTGACCCTGTCCCTTTCGCCTTAGCACGGTAGGGCGCGAGTAGAGATACGCGCGACATAGACTATAGCTGTCACTGTCTTACTAGAGACGTCAGAAAGTGACAGGTAAACTATTTAGATACAGCATCTCTTAGTTTTGTCGGTGTAACTGTCTGTAAATGTACTTAACTTTTATATCCATATAAAATCTTTGATATCGATATGTCACCGGAAAATAACACATTCCGTAAGTTTATAAATTTCCTAGAAAAATCGTAAGATTCCAAAAGAGCGGCAAAAAATGTTTTACGCTCTCATTTTCGCAAAATTTTATCTAATTTAACATAACCTAACCTTATCCAACATAACATGAAAACTAACATAATCTAACCTAACCTAACCGAATTTGATAATTTTAAGAACACGTAAAATAACACAATTTGTCTCTCGTTTAGAATCTTACGGAAGTTTATAAACCTGAATTTTTTAGGAAAATTATAAACTTACGGATTTTGTTATTTTCCGGTGACATATATAATACAAAGAAGAACGTGACTAAAATCGTGCAAATTCCTCTGCTATCACAAATAAACAGTGTGACGTCACGGCTGTTGATAACTTTGGGCTTTTCCCAATGCACGTATCGCCTTGATATCGTATCGCCGAACTGATTTAAACTCATTTCGGTGCAGATAAATAATAATAGAACCGGGTTGTAAAGGGCTTATGATTGTAAGTATAAGTTCTTTTGAGCCATAAACGACGAAAAAATACGATTTGTGTTTCCGTCCTTTTATTATGTATTTTGACAACCGGATAGCCACTAGTATAGCCAATGACCACTAGGTTAGAGAACCTGACTGTGAAACTATGAAGCTTACTTACTTGTAAGGTCCCGGGTTCGATTCCCGATCGAGGCAGATGTTTGTTTGCTCTCGAGTCTAGTACCCATAGCGCAGGCATTAAATTGCCTAATTCGAAACAAAGTGATTGGTGTTAACTTGACCAATGATATGATTGCTATATTGTTTATCTTTGTTACAAATCTCCAGACAAAGTTGAATTAGACTCGAAGTTACCACATTTATTTTATTTTCGTTTAGTTTAGTTACCTTCCTTGCAACTTCATCCTTCATTATCATAAGTGGAGCTGAGTTCATATTTCTATTCTTAAGTCATCACTATTTTAACAATTGAAGCTGAAAAAACCAGTTGACTCAGATACTTACAAAAATGTAAAGTAAGAATGACAGTACTCGCTTTATATCGCAGATATTTTAAAGTACAGAAGTACCTAAACACTCACGATATGGCGTTTCGTTAAAATCTAGATTATCGTCGTATTTCAGTGAATCGGTGAACAGCGGTCGGTTGTGAATGAAAAAGTCCAATAACGTCTTGAAAGTTTTCCGAAAAATCTACGAATGAAATGGTGGCGCCTAAGTACTTCGTAAAAGATTTTAACCGAAAATTCGTAAAAAATTATACACTTCAATATGATTCAATATTATTTCGCCTTACCTTATTGCCTAAATTTTTGGTTGCTCTCAATTTTTAGGACCTCACACAACTATAAAGACTTTGGACTTTTGGGTTTGTTATTTTCCATTTTGAGATTTCCCACATACACTGCATTAACTTGTAAAGATACAGTAGTAGAATCCAATATGATGCGAGCTTTTATCAATTCCGTAGAGAATTTTGAAAACGCAAGATCTTGACGGAATACCCCTATGGGTTTATCTAATAATTCCCTCAAGATCTTGCGTTTTCAAAATTCTTAGCATAGACTATTACAGCAAGCACAGGATAGGTAATACTAAGTATTGAAGGTAATACTCCTGAACACATTTAGGCGTAAAATATTGCTGTTTCATTCTACCGTTACTTGCTTGCAGCAGACCTTTCGATTTTTTAATATCGTAGCAGCAATGATTCGAGCCCCACGCCAAGACACAGGCATGATTAAACTATTAAAAAAGAAGTCCGATCCGTACGGCCGCGACCCTCGTATCTCAAAGTTCTCTCGAAGCTTCCCTCACAGTAGTACCTAACCTGCTGATAGGACCTCCAATGCCGAAGAACGGTTACAGTTGTGTTTACCAATATAATTTAGCAGGTGGAAATGACATCACAATCATACCACCTTAATCTGCACTTGTACGGTGACTCGATAAAATCTAGATGCTAATCACAGCCAATTAATCAGGCTCAGAGATGTTTGGGTATTCTGACGTTACACCGCTCCCAATCTATTATTTTCATAAGCTGTTATATACTTTAAACATAACTACTGAGACTCTTAGTAAAATAAAACGGATTCTTTTTCTTTTTAGTCTGAGTCTTCATTGATGAAAATCGTGTCTAAGTTGAAGTATGATGCACCAAGAAGGAAGGAACTCTTTGGCAGTATAAATTACTATGTAGAAATATACATACAACTCCACATGGTAGGTATACATTGATAAATCGTAATTTTCTGTCAAAAACATGACAGATAACGTTTTATTCAAAACGTGAAAGGCATTACAGTTTCCTTGTATCTGCTTCAATATAAACGGAAACCGGAGATCAGCGGGGCTTAGATAGCCTAGATTAGATAGTATTGTTGAAATCTGAAGACTTGAGCCATCACTATCACAATAACACGCTCGTTCGCTCTTTTATCTACATCATATTGGGATCAGAATCTACTACACTAAGAAGACATGGCAAAACAAAAATTCTTACGTCTATTTCTATTCAGATGAGGGCTGCAAAGAAGGAACCATCTTAAGAGTCATCATCATCCACTGCTAAACATAGGACTTCCATAATTATGTACCGGTTGGAACCGACCTGCATCCAGCGTCTTCCGGGGACCTTTATAAGGTCGTCTGTCCATCTTCCAGGTGGACGTCGTACGCTTACTTGCTGACCCGTGATCTCCACTCGAATACTTTTCAACCCCATCGGCCATCTGCTCTGCGAGCAATGTGGCCTGCCCGTTGCCACGTGAACTTGCTAATCCGGTGGGCTACATCGATGACTTTAGCTCGTCTACGGATCTTCTTCTGATTCGATCCCGTAGACACCCCGAGCATAGCCATTTTCATTGCTCGTTGAGTGACTTTGAACTTTAAGATGAAGCTGATAGTGAAAGACTTCGTTTCAGTGCATTTCGTTAAGACTCGTTCATAGTGAAATGAACTGGTAATTCGCATCTTAAATCGAGTTTAGCTCACCATGTTTCAAACTAATCCGTGACCTTTCATCTAAGAGCCGCGGCGGCACTGGCGGCAGCTGCCAAACGCGTATTACTCGCCACCACTCTGTTTGCTGAATAAAGAGCTACAGATTAACCCAAGACCTAATTGACCTAAATGCTTTTCAAGGGGATTGGCAAGTGCATAGGGAAGAGTGGCGGAAGAAAGTGAAGACCTTTGCCCAGTAGTGGCATATATACTACAAAGGAGGCTAAAAAAAATATATCAAGCTGTATCCTTATCAATTTAAAAAGTTGTAAAACGCCCGACTCTTAAATTATCTTAAGAATGAATACAAAATCTATGTGACTATTAGAGTGGGGATGAACCTTTTTTGAATACTAGGTACCTACTCTCTCAAATTGTCCTTTAAAAATGAAAAAGGCACACTCAATCCATAGAAACTGTTTACAGTAAACGTTTTAGTGATAGCGTAACAACGCTGTGTCGCTTGAGAAAGGACATTATTTATTAGGTGTGTTTAGTGCGACAATACATCATATTAGTTATATCAATTTCTTCGATAGACCTGACCGTTTTTGTAAAAACTCTTACGTACTGATTTAGTTCAAAAATAACTCAAAAAATTCCAGTCCGTGCTTTTTCAAACATTCATGGCGACATGGAATCATTGGTCAAGGGGAAATCATAGCTTACATACAACATAAATACGACATGGGCGTAGCCAGGGGGGGGGTTTAGGGGGTTCAAACCCCCCCCGAAAAGTTCAGGCTCCCATACAACTCGCACCCGAGTCCGACTCGCACTTGGCCGATTTTTTGTCGTCAACCCCCCCCCGAAACTAAATCCTGGCTACGCCCGTGAAATACGATCACGCCTATATGCCCAATTGGGGTAGGCAGAGCACGTGATATGCGACATGTGATGTTCTGTGTGGTGTCAGGTTTAGAAAAACACCTCTTCATTTCTTCTGTGGATGTCGTAAGAGGCGGATAAGGAAATATAGGTTCAGGTACTTTTAGGCGATAGGCTAGCAAGCAACCCGTCACTATTAGGCGCTGCGCAGACGACAGTGTTTTGTGCGATCGAGTCTGTGGAGCAATAAATTCTCTGTATGGCGCGCTGACAGTTTCCAGGAATTTCCATTCAGAGTTTCGTGGAAACTGTCAGCGCGGCATTCAGAGAATTCATTGCTGCGCAGACTCGATTGCACAAAACTCTGTCGTCTGGCTGCGCCTTATATCTGCCAACTTAAAAAAGTATGATAGAAGTGGTTACGATACATGAAATAGTCATTCATGGTTTTGTCTATGTAGCGTTTCATGTTCTTTGCCTGCCTCATTTGGGAATACAGGCGTGATGTATGCATGTAAACTTTGTACTAAGTTTATCTGCGCCAAGTCCACAAAGTTCAAGTTCATTAAACCTAGCTTGTCTATGCACTAGCAGGAAGCGGAAGTGCGGTGCGATAGTGACAGCGATAACGCATGCGCGGGAGAGATTCCGATCGAAACTGTGTACTTTATAATCTGTTTTTTAAATTTTCTTTTTCATTAAAATCTTAACGACTTAACCTCTTCCCGGTGGCTAATGTTCAAAACTTCTCCCTAAGAGCCGATTCTTTGACTTCCACTTATCTGTCTGTCGGTCTGTCGGTCACCAGGCTGTATCTCAAGAACCAGAATGATTTTAAGAAACTGAAATTTTCACAAATTATTTATTTCTGTGGCCGCTGTGACAACATAAGCAAATATTTAAGAGGTGTCCCACATTTATAAAACGCCATTTATGTCTAATTTTGCACGACATCAATAAATTGTAACGTTAGACACATTTTACCCAGTCAGTGGTACGAAACCCTTCGTACGCGAGTCCGACTCGGACTTGGCCGGTGAAATATCATTTTGACTTTAATTCTGAACAGAGTGGTCTCTATCTACTTGTGTGTAAGAGGCGAGACAGTACACAGCAGGGGTCACCAAATGGCGGACCGCGGTCCGCATTCGGACCGCCGACCCACTATAAAAATATATCTTCATTCATCTTCAGGATTTAAAGTCAATTATAATACCTTTGTAATTTCCGTAATTACCTTTGTTATTTTTTTTTATTTACTGTGTGGACCGCGAATGTCATTTCATTTCCTTAAATGGACCCCGAGCGAAACTAATTGGTGACCCCTGGTATACAGTATAGTGTATATAGTAGGTAACCGGAAATTTACCGTAAGTATTTTAGACAGTGGTCGGGTATACGCGTCTGAAAACCTCTGTAAAGTATTTCCTGAAATTTTTCATTATTGACTTCGTGAGAGATAGATGCTTCATCGCTTTTCAAGTCAATGCGCCCTGTGTTATGCCTAAAGTAGCTGCAAGTCTTGTTTTAGCCGGCGCGCACCTGCACCCGCCATTGCTATTCCTGCTCGACATTACAATGCTAGGAGTTGCCTAAGAGCCGGGGTACAAAAAGACTGGGCAATATCAGATTTTCGTATTTTTTTAAACGATACCCCGTGGGGTGCCGGGTTAGAATAGCACCTCCCCCTTTCTTCCCGTGGGTGTCGTAAGAGGCAACTCTGGGAAAGGGTTAGTGTATTGTAGGCGATGGGCTAGCAACATGTCACTGCAATATCACGTTTTACCGTCTGATTACCCTGAAATTGCTAAACGTGGCACTAGCTAGATTTTTGAATTCAAGTGCTCTGCCTACCCCACTTGAGAATACGGGCGTGAAGATGTGTGTGTGTGTGTGATAATTCCGGGTAAAAACCTCATAGGGGTTTTCAGACGAGTATAGACCATTGCTAAACGTGGCACTGGATTTTCGAATTCACGTGCTCTGCCTACCCCTCTTGGGAGTACAGGCGTGAGTATATGTATGTATATATAGACCATCTTGTAGGTATATTAAATTTACCACTCGCCTATACTAGAGACCGATAGGTACTTAAAAGATGGTAAACAATCTTGAAGTGTCTTTTTATTTAAACAAACACTTTATAAATCAAAATCTTTACATTTTACAATTTAGGTATGAAAAAATCATTTAATTTCATAATTGAATTGTATATTGTAACGATTTTCATTTTTAGACTGTGTATTTCAATAAAAAGACATGTCAAGATTGTTTACCATCTTTTAAGTACCTATCGGTCTATAGTATAAACACAGAGCGTCCCACGGCTGGGCATAGCCCTCGTCTGATTAAATCCCGAGTCTTGTAAACACAGGCCCGGGGGAGCGCCGCCATCCGTCTTGTCGAAACTTGCCCGGTTATTTTGAAACCGTAAATGTGAACTTGTGGTTAGATTTCCTTGTTGTTGTATCGATCTATCGTCTGCACTTGATAACAATTTGATGGTTTGTTACTCTGCGAGTATGTAATTGCCAAAGGTCTAGTCCTTTGAAGCTGTTAAAGAATTTTTAGACTACACGATCAATTAAAAGACAACATGAGCTTTTATGTCTATACATATTTATAGTGGTTGCCAATAAACTTGGCAAGATTTTAAGGAGTGAGGAAGTTTTTCAAGTATCTAAAAGCGATGCGGGAACTTAACCCACCACTTCAAATCTTGCCAAATTTATTGCCGACCATTATACAAAGGCACCACGCCAACAAGGTGACACACCCCGTTGACCTACATTCAAGAAATTTGGCATGAAGCATTGTCGTGTGGCAGGCTCGATGACGACTAATCTTGTGCGATAATTGTAAGGAATCCTTTGTCTGAAAGTCCGACTCGCACTTGGCTGGTTTTTGCCAACTTGTTTTGTTTGAGAAACTACCTAGAATCAGGAGCTATTTACTCGCCCTACAAAGAGTTTAAAAAAATGGTAGATTAGATTAGATTAGATTAGATTATTTATTCATTCAATATAAAATACAACATAACAATACACAATATAATGTCAAGTGATTTTAAATTGAATTCGTCAAATGTTTTGAAATAAAATAAAAAATAAAAAATTCTATGTCACTATAAAATATGTCAAAATTAAATAAAAATAATACCTATGTAGAAACCATTATCAAATAAATAACAATAATCGCACCACTTTGGGATTGTCCATAACATACAAATAATCAATAACTTAAAACAACATGTCAATAAAAATAAAAGCTAAAACTGAGTGTCTAAAAATTCACAGACAGAATAAAACGGTTTATTCACCAAAAGGTTTCTTAGTTTGCGCCCAAATGCGTCATCGGACGGCTCATTCTTCAGTTCGGCAGGGAGACGCTCGTAAAGCGTGGGGTATAATACCTAATAGGATTTTTTTTGGGACATTTAGATCCAAATTTGAATTTCGAGGTTCTGAATAGAATATACAATCATACGCCTATTTTCCAAGAGGGAAAACTACTAATTACATGACTTTTTTTTTCGCCTAAGTAATTTGGCATATTTTTACGCTTTAGTTATACTTCTAAAAGTATTAACAGTGACAGGTTGCCAGCTTGTCTCTGAACTTTTCTTTAAATTTAGTTTCAAAACTTTTGAGAAACGTTCACAAGGCGATGATGAAAAAACATGAGTAATTAAGAATACTTACACTTACGGACACTGGAATAGGGTCAGATCCCATAATAATTCTCCAAACTAACAGACCCATTTTCATTGCCCGCGAGTGTGAACGCTTTAAATCACCGATCTTGTTATCGCGGTGTGCCCAAGACTTAGTTTAGCGCCGGTGTTTGTCTGCCTTTGTCTTGGGTAACCTAATATTGGCTTTGCTTTCCAGGGTTGCCACCGAGATAGCCATTTTTAGTGCGACTTTGAGCCTCATCTGGAACAAAAACATGCCTCATGCGCTTGCCTCGCCAGGCGGCTCGGTCAGTGTGGACTCGACTACCAATTACATTAATTATTAGTTAAGGTTCTCCCGTCTACTTTTTTAGAAAATACTTATCAGACATTGTCAATAGCTTTACACTTCTCCGACTTTAATCCGCTTTTGTTTATATGGGTTTAGTGAAAAATGATTTCCAAAGTAATTAAACAGCGTACCTACTAAAGTAACCGGAATAGCCAGTTGAAGTGGCAATAGGCAGGCAACATTGCACGTAGAGCAGGTTTCAAAGGGGTCGAAAATTGCCGAGTTGAGACCACGGACCAGCAATTTGGTCGGCTGTCCATCTTGTAGGTGGACGTCCTACGCTGTGCTTGCTGGTCCTGGCACTTTTTGACCCCATCGGCCATCTACTCTGTCTGCACATTTTTTTATTACTAAGAGCCAATTCTCTTCATTATGAATCTTTGTCGAAACGTTGGGTACATGTACATGTACACCTCACCTTTTTTTGTTTGCCAGCCCTAGTTATCGCTATCTCCGTCGGTGGTCGCGGCTCTCTCACAAGGCTGTAATAAAACTAGATTTACACCGTCGTGTGAACTTGCCAGATTCAGGAGTTTGGTCTCTGGTGTGTTCTAGCGTTTATTGATCGGTACATTCTTGCCCAGATCTTATGTAGCGGGAGTAAGTATCACATGCGCGGTTTTACTTGGAAAAACTCCTACTACAAAAAATCTGGTCAATGTCGAAAATTATTTAGTTGGAGCTAAAAGTTACCACTCCGACTAAATCATCGCAAAACGATCGTAAAATGGTAAAAAGAATAATAATTAAAATTAAACAAAAGCCGGTGAAATGATAATTACAATTTTTGCAACCATGTAAATAGTTTTAGGTACGTTTTAGGCGACAAGCTAGCAACCTGACACTTGTGTTGCTTTCATCTATGTTTAAACCTAAAATTATGCTAAATGTGGATCGTGAAATAGTCATGGTTTTGACGATGACGATGTCGTGCTGTGGTCTGCCTAGCCCTTAAATACAAGCGCGATGTATGTATGTTTTTAATTATAATGTTAGTTAACCCTGTTCATATAATATATCAGCCTATCCTCAACGCATAGATATTGCATACATACATACAGTCACGCCTCTTTCCCACAGGGGTAGGCAGAGACCACTTTGTTCCACTTGCTACGATCCTGGCATACTCCTTTTGCTTCATCTACATTCATTAGTCTTTTCATACATGCTCGTCGATTTCGGGTACTTTTGATCTGACCTGTTTCTAAAACGTCCGCGATTTGGTCACGGAACGTCCGTCTAGGTCTTCCCCTCCCAACACACCCATTCACACTTCCCGTATAAATCTGTTTAGTCAATCTTCTTTCATCCATCCTCTCTATATGACCAAATCAGCTAAGCATACTCTTTTCAATCCTTATTATCCCAATAGATGTTGTCTTATAATAATATGTTTCCTTACGCGCATACGGTACCAACCTAATTCGGACCTTATCTCGCCTCAATCATCAATAACCATATAAGAAAGTACACGACACCGCGCATGTCCAACTAACAACCTAAAATTAATTGAGGAAGTAACAAAATCCGCTTCCACCGCCTTGAACCTACAACCTTGAGCTGTCAAAACTGACACCTGTCACTCTGACAGCTGTCACATTGACAGCTGACGACGGCGTGATGGAGTGGGGCGGTGATTAATTGGTATCGTTAATTGGTTTTAAAGTGTATTTAACACTACGCGGTAATTTAATAGTCGATTTGATTTAATCGCTTTAGCTGGGGGCCACGTTTGAAGTGACTCGGTGATTTGTTAACATAATTATGTTGTATGTTTGGCGATTGATCAATTATCTAGTGCAGTTTGGCTGTAAAATTCAAGGTTGTGAGTTGAATGGCTGCTCAGTTTTTATCTAATTTTGACCGTATTCTTGGTACAGTGATTTATCTTACTTGTTTCCAAGACAAAGTAACTATTATCTTTTTTACTAAGAAATAATATTAAACTAATGACAAATTGTGAGGTTGGGAACCTATTTTTGAAGCAAGTTTGTGGACTCTTATTAGGTACATTAAAACAAGAGGTTGCGGATAGTCCTAATTTAGTGGCTGTCGCGCTAAACTCAATTTAAGACGTGAGTTATCCCTATTTTTCAAAATAGAAAGATGTAGACTCTTACCTTATGTTAAAAACATAATTAATAAACAACTTAATAACAGCATTGTGTTGAAATTTATATTTTACCTGGTGCGCTTATTAGCATAAACAGAACCATTATATTTCTACCAAATAAAAAACCTTATCAACTACCTACGTCTAAGTGAATGTCACCCCAAATCCACTCAAAATCCACCCCTATCCTCTTACATTTAAGCTTCAAAATAAACGATCTAATTTCACAAAAAGCCTAAATTGACGCTTCGTAAGACAATGAAAGCTTCTCGACAGCGATGTCTTTATTCACCACAAAAACAAAAGCCTGTCCACTCGTTCTAATCCAAAAAGACCTAAGTGACATATAAACCATGTATTTATATTACCTTTTAGTTTCCAAGTATGGTATCACTTTACATGCTAAAACTCCAAGGAAGATGCCAATGGAAGTTTAACTTCAACGTGTTGGAATAGAGTTGAGTTTTAACTGGCGCAGTCAGGTAGGATCGAGACGTAAAACAGCGTATGTCAGAAATTGCATCATTTGATATTAGGTTTTATACTTTGGGTAATAAAGTATTGTTTTGAGGAAAGATGTTTTAATGTAGATTATGAAAGGGTTATTGAATGACAGTATCATAGTGTTGTGACGGGCCCAGTGATTAATAATGGTCAAAGCTTGTTCACTCGCTTTTTTAGACGTGGGGGAGATATTTTAATTTTAATTGATTTTCATATTTCAATGTTGAAACAAGTCCTTTTTTTTAATAAGCAGCTGAGCTGTATCGTCCGTGAATGAGATAAAAAGTGAATGTTTCCAAATGTATAAATATCTTGAATACTAAAACAACTTTTCTTGCTTTTTATCTGCGACTCAAATCACTTAGTGATACAATCCTCGAGATACAAAAATACCATTTTTTTTTAAATTCCTTTAACAGTTGAAGCGTGAAAATGTTCAGACATACAGAGATGCTGTTTAAGTATTTATTAGTAGTTATTTCACTTATTTCGTATTCAGGTCGTCTCTTAAGCTAGTCCAACTAAAATTAGACCTACTAATCTTGAACCAATAAAACTAAATTTCATCCACTTTATTTTGGGACACGATGCATACATACACCACGCATGTATTCCCAATTTGAGTAAACAGAGCACACGAAACGCTACATAGAGAAAACTATGCCTATTCCACGTTTCGTGACTGCTTTTGCCATATTTTTTTGTTATAAGTTTGCTAGTCTGTCGCCTAAAATATACCTTAACCTTTTACTTACTCGCCTCTTACGACATCCACGGACGAAATGGAGAGGTGTTATTTTAAAGCCGACACATCCGAAGTGTGTTCCTTGTTTCCCGAACTCAAGTAGGCAATCCCAAACACAATATAAATAAATAAATGTCTCCCATAACACAGTAACTCCCTTGCAGCTCCATCATTAATCATTAGATCAGCTTCCGTTACGGCGGGGGAGCGAGACAGCGATATACGATGGGCTCACGAGTGAGAGGGACGGTCGGATTCGCTCGACAACTTAATTGAATGGCGATAGGGATGGGAAGAGTCGATGAGTTGTCGAGAAAACTCTTTCACGTTCACCTTGTTGTCGGCCCTTTCCTTTATCTGTCCCAAATCCTTTGTTTTGTCCCTATTAGGACTAGATTATAACTGTCCAGAATTATCACAGTAGTTTAATTTGTTAATCTGTGTTATTTAGGACTGTAAATAAATGCATTGGCTTTTCGTTGTGAAACAAAAGAGCAATCCATCAACATTGAACATTAAACTACCGTGAGACTCACTCATGTTGAAAATTTACGGATAACTCACGTTTTAAATCCAGTTTAATCGAGAGTCGTCGAGCACGAGCAGTCGCGCAAAGAGAGCGGTGGCGTGCAGTGCGCGTTTGGCAGCAGCAGTCGCCGCGGCTCCTAGATGAAGGGCTACGAATTAGCCCGAAACACGTTGAGCTAAACTCGTTTTAAAAACGTGAGTTATCCTTAAATTTTAAACATTCCATCAAAGTTAAAAATAACAGATGACATGAAAATCCTTAAAAAGATAAATGCATATAAAAATAGTTAATATCAAATATTAGTTGATTAGTCGGTTTCATAGATCATCTCTTGGCTTGATTCGTAACTCGACGAGCTTGATATAGCCGGAAAACGTTTATCAACACTAGTTTGACATAGATGTAGACTAAACGGCACAATAAAAACTCAACAATCAATTTCAATCATTGTTATTATTGCCAAAAGCTCCCTGCAACAAGTACAATTTTATTAAAATCAGTTCTTGGAAGTTAAAGTAATTGTAATAATACTATATTTATAATTTATATAGTACTATTTTTTATAAGTCGTAGTTCAATAACCTTTTTATTATTATAGAGACAACTGTCTCTAACAATTTTACCTAACTATCGATATCGATATCAACATCGATATCGATAGTTACATCCCTGCCTCTACCAGGTCCATCCGTTACAAGCATTATCTGTTTCGTCTGGTGCATTAACACGTACAGCCTCATTACGATACAACATAATATACATATCACATATATTATGATAGAGCCGTGTGTTTGTATGCCTGTTCAAGAGTGCGAGAGATTCGGATAGCGGTTTGGCAAGACAAGTTATACTGAATTGTTAGTAAATTTACTGTTGAAATTATGTTTTTTTGTAGCTAAAAGTGTCTTTTGTATTCCCATGTACCTAGCTACAATTAAGACGTACTTATCTACATAGTTAGCGCTAAATGAGTTTTTTTTTGAGTTCCATTAAAATGCTATCATAAAAGTAAGGAGATTTTTAAACTGCCGAACTGGCCAACAAAATTTATATTAGGTATATACTTTCCTGTGTTGTGTCGGAACAACATAAACACCTCTCCATTTCCTCCGTGGATGTCGTACAGTGGAAGACACGGAGAGGTTTAATCTTTGTAAATCAGACACCACACGGGTAACACCTATCAACACATAAAAAGTCCTATCTCCCACTGGAAAAGGATGCTTTCACAAGATTTTTCCTCAATTTTTTTTAAATTATAATAACCGGATACACGGCATGTAACTAGTCTACAACATCGGCGTCAGACCCACGATGTTTTGAGAAATCACTCGCGATAGCTCTGCCCACGCTCGGGACAAATTGAGGCTCGACTTAACGTGAGTGACTTGATAATGCAATCGCACTGTGACGTTTCCCTGCTACTTTTGTTACACAGGCTATACATCCGTACCAATATATAAATGTGAAAGTGTGTTTGTTTGTTTGTTTGTTTGTTTGTCCGTCTTTCAAGGCTAAACGGAGCGATGGATTGACGTGATTTTTTAGGTAGAGATAGTTTAGGGCACGGAGAGTGACATAGGCTACTTTTTATCCCGGAAAAAAAGATGTTCCCGAGGGAAAACAAAAATATAGTTAGCTTGATAGATCGATATCGATCGACGATAGATCGATATCAATCGATAACCGATCGATAGATAATAGATCGATGGCGGCGTGTGTCGTTTGAAACGAGAAGTTTTCTTATAGTTGTGCTTTATACCGCAATATAACCGAGTTCCACGCGGGCGGAGCCGCGGGCGGAAAGCTAGTATATACATAAATCACGCCTGTTTCCCAAATGAGGTAGGTAGAGCACACGAAGAGCTACGCAGACAAAACCAAGACTGTTTCTTCGTGGCGACTTCTAAAATATTTTTAAGGTTTAAATTGGCAGGTGTAGTGACAGGTTGCCTGCCTGTCGTCTAAGCTATACCTACCTTTAACCTATTTACTAAGTAGCCGCTTACGACGTCCATGGAAGAAATTGTATAGTGGTGGTATTCTAAACCCGACACCACATGGGGTAATTAATGGAGAGGTGTTCAACTGAACACTGCATAGTTATACTAAACCCGGCTAAGTTACTTGTTAAAATGGTCATTCTCATCAGTCGGTAGATGAACTGTTGACGACGGCCTGTAGGAAAGACTCCAACAGAGACATCCCTCTCCAGGCAGATGTTATGCCTGGGGACCGAAGTCCACAGAGAGGAAGTTGGAAGTTGTTTTTACACATATATACATATTCTCACGCCTGTATTCCCAAGAGGGGTAGGCAGAGCACATGAATTCAAAAATTCAGTGCCACGTTTAGCAATTTCAGGGTAACCAGATGATTAAACGTGATATTGCAGTGACAGGTTGCTAGCCCATCGCCCACAATACACTTCCCTTTCCCAGAGTCGACTCTTACGACACCCACGGGAAGAAAGGGGGAGGTGCTATTCTAATCCGGCACCACACAGGGAACCCGGCATCACACGGGGATTTGTATTTATGCAACAGATTCTCGAAACTTCGTTAGCACGGTGTAGAACACTTTGATGCTGCCTGCATCCATCGGTTACAATACAATGCAATATTATTTATTAAAACAACACAATTTGGATTACAGAATTTAAATGGTACGGCTACTAATCGCTCTCTCCTAAAGAAGCAACCTTTAATTTAACAAAGAGTGATGTAGAGAACAAAAGCAGATTTAAACAAAAGAACATTTGACACATAGGTATTTAGGTTAGGTTACCTACCTGTTATTACGTCTACAAGTTTAAACTAATAAGGAGATTAACAAGAAAGAAATAACACATACTCGTATATCTCTAGTTACGCCTTAGGTTTCACCCTGTATACCTATTTATTGCTTACTACAAGTACTTACCAATTACTGATCAAAAGATAGAGACTGACAAGCAGATGCATAGACTGGGGAATTCCACATAGGTACGGTCGACCAAGAAAGTGGTCTACCACTTTTGACAAAAGTTTCTGTGAGATCAAAATTATCACAAGGTTGGCATTGTCACTGTCATAATACTTACATATTATGGCGAGGGGAAATCGACCTTGTTGTTTCATGAGGTTCAAATGAATATCGATCTTGAGGGGGTAGACCAATTTCTTGGTCGACTGTACCTACTAGGGTTTTATTCGGCTCTTTTTGGATATGGGATCCTGGTGAATGTTTATTCATGTCACTAATAGGGAAAACGTCCAAGAATAAACTTATGACAGTTATGACGAGTAGGTATCGACCTAATTAGTAATGGGGCAAACACATAAGTTTATTAAAATATTGTTCGAAACCATTTGGCTACAGTATTTCCTATAGAAAAGATAGCTATAATAATTTTAAGCAAAAAATGATCTCTCTGTACGTACAGTCAAGGGCAAAGATATGTTAGCAAGCAATGTTAAAGAAAATAAGTAGCCATGTAAAATTAAAAAGATATATACTCATCCAAGAGGACAAAAATATGTAAACATCATTGAACTCAAAAATATGTATACAGCAAGTTCAAAAATATGTTTACAGTCAAAAAGACATAATTATGTATCCAGCAGAATTGAAATTTGGGAAAAGCGACTTTAAGCTCTAGTTACACGAAACAAATTTGAATAGGACGATTTGACAATTC
>BHDV01002567.1:135677-158593 GCA_005406045.1 Adoxophyes honmai | reverse complement strand
TACTCTCTTTAATTACAATAAGTAGGTCCTATATATAGGTTACATAGTGGGAGAGTGTGAGTGTGGCGTAGCCCACACTACACCTACTCATTTTATAACAATGACAATTCCGGTGTCTATTCACTTGTCCCGAAAAAACATACTGCACCTAATTCATAATTGTGCTTTTTTCATTCCGAGACAAATAAGTGCGCCTACATAATTCATATTTTTTCGGGAAACCATTCGTATGATTGACAATCCCATCCGTTTGAACAATTGAGACGAATGCTGGTACAGTTGCCTCCGAATTCTAAATACGACCGTTGTTCCGAACGCGATTGACCGATCCATCCAAGTGTCACCTCGGACAGCAGACAGGACAATCAGCGACTCCGAGTGTCACTTAGCCGAGTTTGATGCATCGCAGACGCATTCAATCGATTCAAGATTTTGTGAGAACTCTGAATGGAGATTTTTGTAAACAAGCAGATATTGTTGTAATGTGAGAAGCTCGATGACGTTTTGTGATGGATTAGGTTGTCTAAAAACGGGAGGACATTTTTAGAATCAGGCAAACAAAAGACACTGGAGGAGTTGTAGGTTAGATGTGTCTATTTAGATGCTAAGTGATATTAATGAAGTTTTTCCCAAGTTATCCAGTATCAAAAAATCCTTGAAAGCCCTGTAGGTACCTAAGTTTCTCTATTCATTCCGACCTCGAATACCTAACCCAGAAAACCTTTGTGAAACTTCCAATACATAGCAGCTGCTTAACACAAAAACCCTGTTCACACCTTGAAATCGATTTACGTCAGAAATAGAAGCGAAGGGAGCATTCAACACAACACAAAGTAAATAGAAAAACATCCGCCACGTCCAGCTTCCAAGATTCGCACATTATCTCGTCGGAGCCAATCCTACATGGAGAATGGAATGGCGGCTTCCCATTGGCTGGCTGTCGCCCGGCCTGCCTCCTCTTCCCGAAGCTCCGCCTACCGCTGAGAAAAAACTTTCCAGAATATCGCTCTACCTCTTAGCGGCCACACATGCCTGGGCGCATCCCTTGCAGGGGTAGAGAAAAATCAGGTATCACAAACTAAAAAATCGCGAAAAATCTTATCACTTAACGCTAATATTGATAAAGATAACTATCCCGCTTGATCAGTACGCTTCCGATAGTGCCAGACAAGGATAGGCGATAAAGTTTCGAGTGTCGTTCGAAAAAAATGTGTCCGCGTTCAGTGTTCGTCGGTTCACCTGGCGTGCGGGCGCGCGGTCGATAGCGCACGGCGCGGTTAAGCCCGTCACAAAATTCGAATCAGCGAATATCGGGGACCGCGCAGACTCACGACGGCGTAGTGATGTGTGTGTAAATATCGACATCGATAGCGGTGATCGTGACAAACATGATGACTATGGACGTCGGGATGTATAACAACCAGCAGAATTACGGCGAGTTTTACCAGCAGGGGGGTGGGTACCAGGCGCCTTACGAAGGGTACCACGAGGGGTATTATGAGCCGGCGACGCACTATTACGAGCCACTGCTGCATCAGCCAGGGCATGAGCACCCGCCGCCCGTGATCAGCACTGACACAGGGCTCTGCTACACCAACTTAGACTATGGAGAGCTGCAGCAGAATTATCAGCTCCACCCTATCCAGCCGCATCCTGAGCCTTTTAAGCACAGGGAGGAACCTCGTCACGAGGAGATGCACTTGCATGAGCATAAGCTTGATAACCATTATCTGGAGACTAAGTACAACATGCACTTTGTGGATGAGGGGTCGATGGCTTTTAACCCATCGTCGCCGCTGGCGTGCGGGGAGTTCGACTACCAGCCGAAGGAGGAGTTCGGGGCTCTTCGGGAGTTCCGCGAGGAGTGCGCGCACGCGGCGCCGGCCGGCCTGCCGCCCGCGCACGCCGTGCCCACCTACAAGTGGATGCAGGTCAAGAGGAACGTGCCTAAACCATCAGGTAAGCACTTGTCACTATTTCGATTCCATCAAAATACAATAGTCTTAGTTTTAATACTTACTTTAGTCATCATTTCAGCCATAAGACCTCCAATGCTGAACATAGGCCTCCCCTTTAGACTTCCATGAATAACTTACTTACTTTAGTAATTATCATCAATATTTAACACAATAGGCATGTATGAATATCTGATACAACTATAACTAGGGACAGGATGCGTCAGATATTTTTGCTCGCTTCATCTTATCAAATATTAATGCTGCTAATGGTTCAAAGAATACTTTGGTATATTGGTTAAGTACGGAGGGCGTATAAATGCAAAAATAATACGCCAATCAAAATCCCTTCTTGGAAGTTCGCACAAAAGCGCTTTGCACCCGTTGAACTCATTGAAAGCACGTTTCTTGTGTAACAACCACGTTTAGTTTTTAATTTTGATATATTTTAAGTGTTTGTTGTCATGACGACAACAGATTATCATCTGTGAAAATCTCAACTGTTTAATTAAGTACCACGGTTCGTTAGATACAGCCAGGTGACAAACAGACGGACGGACAGCGGAGTCTTATAATTAGGGTCCCGTTTTAACGCTTTTGTTACGGAACCCTAAAAACTAATTTTTCATTGTAATTAATGTAGGCACTGAGAGTTACAAAGGCTTTTATCATTGTGTGCTGCAAATTTAAAACGAAACACATGATCTCTTTATTTTTAAATTTCGAAAATGTTAGATTATCTTGAAAAGCATTGCCAACACGTAACGCCAACTTATCAAAATTATTAGGAAGTTAATTATAACAAAAAGAGGATCCGAATGTAAGGAACCGTTACAAAAGCCCTATGCCTTAAGTAATGCTTAGATAATTCTAAAAATCCAACAAGGCAGCAATTTACCATTTAATAAGAATTTCATTGACATTGATCAGTTGGACAATGAAGACAAAGAGATTTATAAAACTACAATTTGTAATTTTAGGTCGTAAGTTTTTATATTTTGTTAATCTATACAAAAAAGAACAAGTTGAAATATTAGCAATAAATTTCCTCAGCTAGCAATATGCAAGATAGTTATTTGTCTAAGAACAAATTGATCATAACGTCATTAAACACCTCATACATATTTTTATTCAATTCTACTAACTATTAGCATATTAAAAAAATACTTGACTAGTCACGCAGATCTATTTAACTAGCTAATAACTATACAAAGATCTTCACAATCAACTATAATTATGTATACCTACCAAAATATCTAAATCTGATGATTACATTTTAAGTAAAATCATTTCACAATAAGCGTCGTCATGACGTCGCAATTCGATACAAAAAGAAAGATCATAAAAAAAGAAAAAATCATTGTCACTTAGTAGGTACTTACCTACTTATTATTTTATCAACCATAAATTCTGCAGCATCGGCTAAAGATAAAACGTTCTAAGGCGCGTATTGCTAGTCTACTCCACAACATATCCCGAAATAAAAATTAAGAAACAATTCAAAATAATTTCGCTTTTACAAACACAATTCACAGAGTTAATTAACCTCTGTGAGTGCCCGGAAAACGCTCGTGCGTGCCAGATAAACGGCACGCCAGGGAAAATTTTCCTTTCTTTAGATATTTTAGGAGTTCTGCCCTGAGAATGGGAGAAAGCAAGGTTGAACTTGAAAGTACGACAGCCGCTAGCCCTGGCTTCGACAGAAACTGAACAAGAAAATGGATGTCTATAATAAGTGCCGCCATTTTTGTTTGCTTCAATATGTTGAGGAGATAATTATTTTTGTCTATAAAAACATGCTCTCTAAATAACAGAAAAAAATAGTAAGATTAAAGCATTTTTAGGGTTCCGTAGCCAAATGGCAAAAAACGGAACCCTTATAGATTCGTCATGTCTGTCCGTCTGTCCGTCTGTCCGTCTGTCCGTCTGTCCGTCTGTCCGTCTGTCCGTATGTCACAGCCACTTTTTTCCGAAACTATGAGAGCTATGCTAATAAAACTTGGTGAGTAGATGTGTTCTGTGAACCGCATTAAAATTATGATACAAAATTTAAAAAAAAACAATATTTTTTTAGGGTTCCCCATACATGGAACTGAAACTCAAAAATTTTTTTTTTATCAAACCCATATGTGTGGGGTATCTATGGATAGCTCTTCAAAAATGATATTGAGGTTTATAACATCATACTTTTCTAAAGTGAATAGTTTGCGCGACAGACGCTTCCAAAGTTGAAAAAGTTGTGTCCCCCCCCCTCTAACTTCTAAAGTATAAGAATGATAAATCTAAAAAAAATATATGATGTACATTACCATAAAAACTATCAACGAAAATTGGTTTGAACAAAATCTACCAAGTAGTTTTTTTTTTATAAATAAAATTAAAATTTATCATTAGTTCGAAAATCTGTCACTAGATGGCGTTGTAATCTGTTTGTACGGAACCCTCAGTGCGGGAGTCCGACTCGCACTTGGCCGGTTTTTTTTGCTAGGATGGGAAGAAGACTTGTTATTACATTCAATTTCTGCTTTCTTGCTTAAACAAAGCAACCAAGGCTTAAAAAACTCACTGTTTTCACTACGCGTAAAGAACAAACCAGCATCACAAAAAATACCAGTCACACGAAAGCAAATAAACCAAAAAGCAACATTTAATCCTATCAACCGTTACCCAAAAAACAAAACAATGTGTCTGTGGTACGTTTTAATAGACAGCCGGCAACGTCCATCTTGGATCCGAGTGTTTTGACGTTTGACGTAAGCGGTGTCAAAGGTTCCTTGACCCGCTGTCAAGTCGACGCTAGGAGCAAATAATTTGACGTCCCAAACGTCGGAGATGAGGCTAAATGGTAGCGTATGGGGCTTTCGCTTGACGGATGATTTGATTATCTCTAGCTCTCACAGTTTTAATGGGCAGCGGCGCTTGGTCCATAGACTTAAAGAATTAATCTTAAAATATTCCTTTACGGAGCGACTAAAGATTACATGGTAAGTGACCGAGAAACTAGATCGTTTAAGGATGCCTCATGTTCAGGGGCGTAGCTACCAAGGGGCTAGGCGGGGCAGTGCCCCGGGGCCCCCAAGGTTAGAGGGCCCCCGAACCGTTTCTATCGAATTCTAGGGGGGGGGGGTGCTACCCATACTAGCTACGCCACATTTATTTGCCCCAGGGCCCTTGGTTAACTAGCTACGCCACTGCTCATGTTACTATTGCACCTCATTTAACTTCATTTAAGTGTCATAAAATACTTGTCCGATTTTACCAACAACATACCTACATACAATCACCCCTGTATCCCCAAACGGGGTAGGCAGAGCACACAAAACGCTACATAGACAAACGACGACTGTTTCACGCTTTGTGGCCACTTCTAGCATAATTTACCAACGACGTAGCATAATAATTATTTAGAATAATACTTATGATTGCCCTGTTGGGTTGGGTGCCGGGTTTAAAATTAACACCTTTCAATTTCATCCACGGATGTGGTAAGCTGGTAAAAGGTGACTAAGGAATTAGGTTAAGGTATGTTTTAGGCGACAAGTTGGCAATCTGTCAATATTATACCTCTTTCACCAACCTAAATACATACATATTCTCACGCCTGTATTCCCATGAGGGGTAGGCAGAGCACATGGATTCAAAAATCCAATGCCACGTCTAGCAAATTCAGGGTAACCAGATGGTTAAACGTGATATTGCGGTGACAGGTTGCTAGCCCATCGCCCACAATACACTAACCCTTTCCCAGAGTCGACTCTTACGACACCCACGGGAAGAAAGGGGAGGTGCTATTCTAACCCGGCACCACACGGGTAACCAACCTAAATTTATGCTGAAAATGGCTACGAACCGCGAAACAGTCTTGGTTTGGACTATATGCCGTTTCATGTCATACCTACGTATGTATTTACAGTACGCTTTACAATGATGTCACAAATTAAAATATTAATGCATGTAAAGCTGGATATCATAATTACGCTTTGTCCATCATATCTTTGTAGCGGTTGTAAATATGCACAAATAACATAATAGGCGTCATAATTATTATGTTTTTAAGATTTAGCATTGCGTACTACTCACACTTGCTATAATAAGTAACCAAACGAATATGAACGTCACCAATATGAACATTTTTAGAGCCAAGCATCATATATCATCTTATGCGTCTATTGCGGATATTTTGTGGATGATGGTGATTACTGTCTTAACATCAGGTCACTCGTTGACTTGCTTTCGCTATTGCAGAAAACACAACAACATTTTAGCAATATCGATATCATCGACGGTAGTCCCATCCTTGTTTCTATTATTAATTATTAAGTAACTTACTTAAATAATTTTTAGACAAACACACATCAATCTTGTATTCTCAAATAAGGTAGGTAGATCGCACGGAACTCTACATAGTCAAAACCATGGCTATTTTCAAGTAACAGAAGAAATGGAGAGGTTATTTTAAAACCGACACCACACGGCATGGCATAATTTGTGAAAATTTCACCTGCCTGTCGCGGTTCTTGAGTTACAGCCTGGTGACGGACAGACGGACAGACATGTCTTAGCCCTAAGAAAGGAAAGTTCAACAGATAGATCAAGAATACAGATAGAAGGATAAAACTAATCTGCACTATGTATATTTCTTATATTAGATTAAATTGTACCTAATAGTTAATTAAGTTTCACGATCAGAGTTCAGATTTCTAGAAAAAAGTGACCTTTCGCTCTCGTAGCATTAGCGTTGTTGGATAGACATTTACGTCACTGGCTGTGAATGTGCCTCCAATGGACATGCGTGTAGTTTTCTGCAGACTTAACTATCTTTGACACGTGTCAAAATGTTGAGAGCAAACTTTAAAAACTTAATTTTATACCAACGATGCTTGAGCCTGTGGTAGGCAGCACCTATTTAAGGTAATTGGTCCGAATGCTAGACACTTTAACAGAAAATGTTTCATTTGCATCTTTATAATTAAGTTTATTTATAAATTATTATAATTTGTACCTACGCAAAACCTTCATGCCGATGATTTAAAGAAAAAAGCAATAAGCAACATTTTTTAAGATACTGAATTAAATGCATACTTATCAGCAAATTTTGCTGAAAAAGCTAAATTGGATTAGGTACTGACTATATATTTTTTTAATATATCGCTTATTCAATTTCGCCTTTCAAGAGCCGGTGTGTTTTTGAAACATGAAACACTTATAGTTAAATGGAATTTGTTTTATGTGGCCATCATGTAACTTCTCAAAATTAAGATAATATTAATTTTCGATCGCATGAGTGTTGTCAAGTGATGTTGCTGGAGACTACTCTTTTTAATAGAATGTATATGTATGTAATATCGAAGCCATATATCAGTATTTGCTATCGCAAAAATGAGGTTGTTGATAAAAGTAATGCTATTTTTATCGTATTAATGTAAAATTAATGTCTGTCAAACGAATACTAGTAGGTACAGTATCTCCTGTGCTCAAAGTGAGACTTTTACCTTATTTTAATCTTTTTTGATGTGACCTGAAAGTACCTAACACCCAACAACTGCTGATAAAACTCTCACTTCGTTCGCCTTAAAAATAACCATACTTGTTAGACGATCAGTAAACTGAAGTGGCAATGGGCTGGTCACATGCCGCAGAACCGATAACCGTTGGGACGTGTTCTAGAGTGGAGACCGCGGCTCGGCAAGCGTAGTGTGGGACGCCCATGGGCAAGATGGAGCGACGATATACGCAAGGCTGGGAGTGGTTGGAAGAGGAAAACGGAGGACCAAGTTGAGTAGCGTGCCGTACGAGAGGCCCACAAACTTAGTTACTTATATCGAAAAAAAATCGATAAGTCTGTGGTGTCCAGCAGTGGACGAATATAGGCAGATGATGCTGATGATAAAATTTGTTTGCAATTTCCTATTTTCCAACACAAATAATTTTCAAATATTCCGATAAAATAAAATCATACTTAACTGAGATTGAAAAACACCCCGAAACTGAAGTGTCGTTTACATTACCATAGCAAAGCGGGAATCAAACGTCCGAATTTCCATTCCACTGAAATACGGTTTAGGCGTCGCGTGCAATTACTAAAACAAACACAGATAAACACGGGGATTAGTGAAACTGCGTCGCGTGCCCTCAAATATTTTTTAAACTGTTACTTTTATTTTTGACCGAAATCGTATTGAAAAGCGATTTGGAGTTTGTGTATTACCTCAGACTTAGGTATATCGAAATAGATAGCGCGAGTTCCTGCATTTGTATGAAAACGTTGCGTCACTTTTTCTCTACCTACTGTAACGGTACATGAGCGTTTTAGTGATGGAAATCGACCGTCTGAGTGAAACCGATTCAAAGATGACGCTGCCTTATTCGAATTGTCCTGTCTCTACGCAGTTAAACCTAATTTTACCTAATGTAAGTGATACAAAACTAAATGAAATCGCATCAAAGGAAGAGCATTGCTCTCCCTTTTGGCTCACTTTTGGCACGCGAATCATCTAATTCGATAAAATATAAATCTATGGGTATTACAGACGAGCTTTGCTGAACTGTGCAACAATTAGATAATGTCTGACCAAACTTTTCTGAGATCCATGAAGGAGATGCTAGTTTTAGAGCAACAATTCATAAAGTCACAGGCCATTACGTCATACAGTCATGTAGTAATGAACGTCTTAACATAATTAAAAAAAAAAATGGTCGAATTGATAACCTTTTCCTTTTTGAAGTCGGTTAAAAAGTAGCATCATGTATGTCGTTTAAAACATAAATTAAAAATCCCTCCAATATTTCACCTTTCTCAACTTGCTAAAGTATTTCACAACATTTTTGACACATTGTATGACCCATAAAAATGTTGCGGGCCGCTGAAACTTCAGTATTTTACAGTTTTTATAGCCCACTTGATTGTTACAGCTGTTAATACGAAATTAGTCGTGCAAATTAGTCAAACTTCGCTTTATTTTAACAGCTTTAAGAAGTAATTTGGAATAACTCGACTACGTGATCTAAAATGCTACTGTTTGTATAATGTACTAATGTAACTACCCCAGTTTTGGATAGTTTAAGCAGACATACACCAGTGACGGACACTTTATTCTTAATTTAAAGATCGTAATGTAATAAGTAATAACTTTACAACCATTCCTCAGTGGGTATTAAATTTTAAGTCTTTTTCCATCACTGGTGCATTTACCTTACGTAATCAAATTGAAGGAGACATAACATAACAATATACCTACTCCTACACTGTGATTTTCTAACAAAGCTGAAACCTAATACTCTGGTAAAAACATGCCTGTTATGTTTTACCTAAAATTATGCTCAACGTGGCTACAAAACATTACAGTCATGATTTTGTCTATGTAGCGTTTTGTACGCTCTACCCCATTTGGGAATACAGGCGTGATATATTAAAATACCTATCCTAAATCCAAACATACCTTTACAAACAGTCCAGATCCACCGCGAAACATCACGTCAAAGGAATTAATACCAATAAAGCAATAAAGAGAACCCATGAGTCATTCGACCAGCTTACAACAGGGAGCGAATACAGGCAACAGACTATACCCGTCCCTCTCTAACTAGAGATGTCAGAAAGAAACAGGCAGTGTAGCTGTGCTAAGCCCAGGCGCAGGGGCTGCGCCAGTCAGCATGACTCGCGACCAATCAGGAGGCGAGAAATTTGCACGGATTTAGTTTGATTTTATGACGCGGTTAGGGTTGCGCCTTTTTTATAATTAAAGCACATTTGGTTCTTCTTTGTATGAAGAAAAACATGGTACCTATCAAAATGATGTAAATATTTTTTGATACTTTTAGCACCTTGGATTGAAGCATTTGCATTTTTTTACTAGCCTTTTTAATGTATCGCACTGCTGGGCAAAAGTCTTTCCATTTACCCTCCACAACTCTCGGTCTTGCGTGATATCAATCCAGTCCTCCGCATACGAGTCCAAGTCGTCCTGCCATCTTCTCGGCCTGCCTCGGCGTCGCTGGCCGTTCCTCGGCACCCACCAAGTGTATGCGCCCATTTCTTTTAACAAAAAAAAAACTTTTTGAGATTCTAAAAATCAAATCATGCTAATTAAAGTATTTTCGTGTTTTATTGTTATCATAAAGTATACAGTACAGTCATAAAGTATAAAGTAGTATTACCTGAAATAACGTACCTACAATACTTTATTAAAAATTACGGGTGGCAGCCCTAGGTGCCGTGGACAGTAGCACCATTTTGCTGACAAGGCATTCTACACAAGA
This sequence comes from Adoxophyes honmai, assembly GCA_005406045.1. Lineage (NCBI taxonomy): Eukaryota > Metazoa > Arthropoda > Insecta > Lepidoptera > Tortricidae > Adoxophyes > Adoxophyes honmai. Next base: position 148,379 of record BHDV01002567.1, on the reverse strand, counting down.
TTGTATGCTTTAGGACAAACATTTTGTAATCAATGATGGATAGATATTAGGCGCAGCGCAGACGACAGAGTTTTGTGCGATCGAGTCTGCGCAGCAATAAATTCTCTGAATGGCGCGCTGACAGTTTCCACGAAACTCTGAATGGAAATTCCTGGAAACTGTCAGCGCGCCATTCAGAGAATTTATTGCTCCACAGACTCGATTGCACAAAACACTGTCGTCTGCGCAGCGCCTTATCGTACATATTTTTAATCTCACATACTAAAATTAGCTGTGCCCGCGACTTAACCTTTTTTTGCAATAATAGGTACTGCCTGTGTCCTTTCTCAGGGTCTAAAGATTGTCTGTGCCAAATTTCATCAAAATCAGTTGAAAGGTAACAGGAAAGCGTAACAGACGTACAGACAGAGTTGCTTTCGAATTTATAATATTAGCAGGGATATTTCAATTAAAAAGGAAACCATATCAAACGCACTCTTAAATTATTCTACACCTAAATAATAACTAAAAGATCAGAACAGAACAAAGCCTTAAAACTAACCCACCAACGCCAACATTATTTGTTGACAGCGTTTCCATAATCTATGCAATTTATAAAACAGGCTGTTTTTAATTCCCTAACACCACAATTTAAAAATAAACCCAGCTTCCAGTACCTCACCTATTGCCAAACTTCAATCACTTAGCAAAAAAGGGACCACACGTGAGGCTGTCACGGGACAGGTCCTGATGCTATCAATTCTATGGCCACGATGCGCGGGACAAGTCCCACGAGACTCGGAATATCTCGAATTCAACTTTAAATTCGTAGAGATAAAGTGACGTTTCTGAACGCATTGTGATTTCTTGTTGGATGACGTTTGGTATTCTGTTGTGTAAAATGTTTGCTGTTAAGGATATTGTGTGCATTTTATTATGCTTTTTGCGGATGATTCGGCTTAGATGTTGGTTTAAGTGGCTGCCTTGTTAAAACGTGTCATGCCGTGTCCTTTTTAAAAAAAGTTAGTTTTAATCTAGATCTAACTTTAACAAAAATAGTGTCATGTGTGACGGTTTCATAATTATAATGCAAGTTTTTACCTGAACCAACATACATACCTATATGTACATACGTACATACATACATAAACGTGTTTCACTGCTACTTCTGCCGTATCTTAATTTTTAAGTTGGTGTGGTGGCAGGATATTAATAAGTAGGTATGTCGGTTTAAACGAACCTAAACCTATTTGTCCTTAGCCGCCTCTTACGACATCCGCGGAAGAACTGGCAAGGAGTTTATTTTTAGTCTTTCCTTAATACTTCCTCTATTTATGATCGTTCATTTTTTTAATACGACAACGCTAACCTCATTAAAAACAATCATAGCCACGGTCAAACGTCAAAGTCAAGCCGATACAAGCTTCGTTTTTAAAAAGTTCCCATTAAAAAAACTTAACCATAATTCTTAATAAAAAACTTATCGCCTCACTTAATACCTTAAAACTAACGAGACCTTTACTCTGTCAACCGGCCACTTAACGCACTTTATTGATATTTAAAAAAGGTCATTACCACCGACCATAACATCTTCTATCCCGCTCTTGTGGTACAAAAGAAGAGGGATGAAAGTTCGTTAATAAATTAAGGTCGGATTCCGAAATAGGCGATTGTCTAACGCGATTAGTCGCAAGGCAATCGCCATTTTATGGCTGTCAAAAAGTATAACGTGGCAGAGAACTAATTCGTTTCTTCATAATCAGGGGTCGGATTTTTCATCGCATGATCCGAGGCAAGAAAACTATGGAGTCGATATTAAAATTAAATTATTATTTAAACCATACTCATAATCATTCATTTAATTAAGAATGAAATGAAATTGTAAATATAATAAATCGTTATGAGTAGAAATAAATTACATTGTAAATAAAAATAAAGTAAAATAAAACATTACTTTTATTTTGTGCATCTAGTTTCCAATATCCATAAAGCTTGTAGATACTACAGGAATGAGTGCCTCAAATGGCATGGTATGGCATGTGCATTGTCCATTTCAAAATTACAATTGTAAAACGAGTAAATAATGGCAATTTTTTTCCATATTTTAATTTTATTCAGTAAGATTAATTTTCGATTAACATTTTTAATCTGTTAACCTGCACAAGGGGCAAAGTATTACGGGGCTAAGAAAATTAGTGAGTATGAGTATGAATATGAATTAAAAGTTTAATTTTAATATCGACTCCATAGTTTTCTTGCCTCGGATCATGCGATGAAAAATCCGACCCCTGTTCATAATACCTCGGTAAAATAGTTGCTAAGCAAAAATACCTAAGTTAAATTAAAAATGTAAATTTTATATCTATACCAGCCTGTGTTGTTTCTAAAAATCTATATTTTAATTTGCCGTGTGGTGTCGATTTAGAGAATTACACTTTCCTTTTCTTCTTGAATGTCTTAAAAGGTAACTAAAGAAACAGGTCAAGGCTTTTTTTGACTAAAGTCTAAGAATATCTTGCTAGAATGGCCACGAAATGCGAAATAGTCACGGCTTTTACTATGTAGTGTTTCGTATGCGCTACCTACCCCATTTCGAAATGTATGACGCATGCAAATTAGCAGCTCAGTAACTATCTATACTTACCTACTGAAGTGCAAAATGAGAAGTTAATCTTTTTTCAAATTGAACCTCAGGTCGCAAACATCGGAAGTCTACCTTAAGGTGGCACAGCCGAATATCGGAAAGCGGAGTCACGTGATAGTGTGGGGCGGGGGTTGCGTGCAAGATGGTGCGATAGCTGCCCCGCTGGACGGTTGTAATCGGTTTAGTACTGACTTTGACGCGTGGTGCAAGGGACAAGACGCCGGCTAGAACTGACCCGATCACAGACTTATACCGAAATAGATGACTCAAGTGTATGTACAGTCAAGGACTTTAATTTATGAGCCACCATGGAACCAATCCACAGTAAACATCATAGTGACATCCCATTAATTACCAAGGGAAATCGTAAAGATTTTTTCTTTAAAAAGGTTCTATGGTGGCTCATGAATTAAAGTCCTTGACCGTACTTCGCGTGCCAAAAGGGACAGCAATGCTTTCCCTTTGACGCGATTTTATTTAGTCTTATACTACTTAGATACTTATCCATAAAGGTTTAACTTCCTAGAGACAGGACAAGTTTAATAAGGCGGCAACCTTTGAATCGGTTTCCCTCGGACTGTCAATTCACATCCCTAAAACACTCATGTGTCGTTACAGTAGATAGAGAAAAAGTGGCACAATTGATTTTACGACATCCGGGTAAGAAACAGAGAGGTGCAATACACACACTCCCATAGCCATTTGTGTTGGACGGTCAGGAACTCTTACGGACAGTAAACAAAACTAGCTACACGGCAATTAAAACCATAATATTTTTTTTACTATATGTATGTATCATTCAAAAAGTAATTTAAACTGAGGCCGCCACACGCTAGTTACACGAGCTGCGTCTAGCTTCTCGTGGCGGCGTATGCCGGCTACACACGTAACGATATATCGTACCGATTTACCTGTGCCGACCGATTTGCGCAGTTTTATCGAACGTTTGTAAGACAAATCGTTAGGATTTATCGTTACGATTATGCATACACACATTCGATAAAACTGCGCAAATCGGTCTGTACAGAATAAGTGCTACGATATTTCGTTACGTGTGTAGCCGTCAGTATGTGGCTGTGGCCAGTGGACCGTGTACGGCGACACTAAGGGCGCTTGTGCACTACCGTGAATTTTCCGGTCCGGCCGTCCGGTTTTTTAAGGTCTGTCGCGCCGTCCCGCTCACGTCAATACAATTTAATGGAAGAGCAAGCAAGACGAGACCTCAATTAAAAAGCCGGGCCGTAAAATTCATGGTAGTGCACAAGCGCCCTAAGGGACGGTACGCTTCCTCCTATGACTTCTGCCGCAGTCGGCTCTCGCCTAATGCAAGTGACTTGCAAGCACTACCGAAGCACTTCCCGGACTAATGACCACATTGCCAACTTTACTTAAAAGCTCTCCGCTTGTACAATAGCTGAATTTCAATGAGTCAATTAATATGCGATTTTACACTTTAATCGAGATGGCAAATTATATGCTGCAAATGCTGTAATATTATTACAAGCCAGGACTCATAATTTTTTCATACATCACGCCTGTATTCCCAAATGGGGTAGAAAGAGCACACGAATCGCTAAATAGAAAAAACATTCCACGTTTCGTGGCCACTTCCGGCATATCTTTTAGGTTTGGAGTTGGCAGGTGTAGTAGTGACAGGTTGCTAGCCTGTCGCCTAAAATATACCTATATTCAAGAGACGACCTCTTACGACGAGTGTATTATTGTGGGCGATGGGCTAGCAACCTGTCACTGCAATATCACGTTTAGTTATCTGGTTACCCTGAAATTGCTAATCGTGGCACTGGATTTTTGAATTCATGTGCTCTGCCTACCCCTCTTACTGGTATTACCGAGGTCTCGGGGGATTAAAAATTCGTAGTCCCGTAAATATCGAGAATGAATTCAGGGCGTGGGATTGGAAGCCCTTTTGTAATTTTTTTCTACATACATACATACATATTCTCACGCCTGTATTCCCAGGAGGGGTAGGCAGAGCACATGAATTCAAAAATCCAGTGCCACGTTTAGCAAATGCAGGGTAACCAGATGGTCAAACGTGATATTGTGGTGACAGGTTGCTAGCCCATCGCCCACAATACACCAACCCTTTCCCAGAGTCGACTCTTACGACACCCACGGGAAGAAAGGGGGAGGTGCTATTCTAACCCGGCACCACACGGGTAATTTTTTTCTTTTATTTGAAAAAATGACTTTCTGCCAAGTTTCTTGCGGCGCATTCTTCTTGGCAATGATGGTCTTTCCGAACCGATGGTAGACTCAAAAATGACGTATAAAAGTGCTCTTAGGAGCCTGGTGGCATAAATAAAGTTTTGAATTTTGAATTTTGTTCCTGTGCCCACCAGTGGGCTGAAGATCACCATCTTTCTTTTCTTTATATTTTTTTTATAAAAGAAAGACGTGTTAGTTACACTATTTATAACTCAAGAACAGATACACAGATTTGGCTGAAAATTGGTGGAGAAACAGCTTAGAACCAGGAGATGGACATAGCATACATTTTATCCCGTTTCCGGGGGATGTAAACATGTAGCATGACGCCAGACTCAGACAGAAACCTATTAGGGTAAAGTCACCAGTAATGGACAATGACACTTATTTACTACCCACTAAAGAAAAGTCATTTGTTTTACAACAATCAATTCACAACTCTATGGTCTTTAAATTATGAATGAAGTGTCCATCACTGGTGCTTGTCAGCTTAAACCGTCCATAACTGGTGCCGTTACCCTAGGTGGAAAACAAAGTTCGCCGGGGCTGCCAGTAATGACTAAATGTCATTTAGTCATTACTAGCAGCCCCGGCGAACTTTGGTTAGTAAATGATAAACACTGTTCTAGGCTCAGTGAGCGAGATAACACGATGATCCGGCTAAGCCGTCTGGCTGCGTGCGCGCATTGTGTCTCAATATGGCGGCGCTTCGATTTTGTTTCCATTAAGGAGAGGGCGATCACTAAACTTGTACTATCGAACCAACTGATTCCTGACCCATCGCAGAACGTTGTCGCAATAAACATAAGAAAGATTTCCTATGTCAAGCAAAGCAATGTCACTATGACATTCACTGTGAATAGGTTCTATGGTGGGTCAGGAATCAATTGGTTCGATGGTACACTTACCTTATGTACAACGTGTTACAAAAATACGAGTAAGGCATAAATCCGACAAAATGAAATTAAAAAAATGTAAAGAGACGAAATAAATAAAATTAAAGGAAATAAATGAAATGAAACAAAATAAATCAGTTAAATTAAATTGTGATGTGAAATGAAATAAATGAAATGAAACGAAAGAAATAAAATAAAATAAATTTTAATGAAATGAATTAAAATAAAATACATGAAAATAAAATAAATGTAATTTCATACAATGTAGTCATTTTAAAGGTTGATTACGTTGTTCAGTAACACGTATCTATCCGGATACGTTGGCATTGTCATTTGGAAATACAATGCGCGAACTAACCCCGACTACTTAAAATCTTGCCAAGTTAGTCGCCGACTGTAGCGGTAGGCGCCTTAACCAGTAGCCGGTGGGCGGCGCAGGCGCATGGAATGCGCTTATCGCCTAATGACGCTAATGCTGTCAGCAGCTCCGCTTTGTAATCATTAGCGGCCAACCGCGTGCTTCATAAGCTTACATAATACTGTTAGGTGAAGAAAAAACGAGTCGAGTACTGTTTCTGTAAAAAGTTCAGGCAGATATCGTCAAAGAACCTTTAGTTCGCGTAACAGAACCAACCCTAGCATCCCATTCGTGGTCTCGAAACGACTGAACTGGCGAAGTTTTAGGCGCTGCGCAGACGACAGACTTTTGTGCGATCGAGTCTGCGGAGCAATAAAAATTATGAATGGAAACTCTCTGCGCGCCATTCAGAGTTTTTATTGCTCCGCAGACTCGTTCGCATAAAAGTCTGTCGTCTGCGCAGCGCCGTAAGCTGAGGTTCCACTAAGGCGGAGACGAGACGTGTGGGGTCGACCAATCATAAAATCACAAGAAATCCGCATCTCGTCTCGAAACATTAGCTATGTCCACACCAGTGCGCTTTCGCGTTCACCTTGCGTCTTCCTCTGACGCATGCCCGTGCAACCACCAACCACAACGCATGCCGCCAGCGCGTCTTCATTGAGGACGGATCTAGTTTCAGCGCATGCACTGTGGTTGCACGGGCATGCGTCAGAGGAAGGCGCAAGGTGAACGTGAAAGCGCACTGGTGTGGACATAGCTATAGTCAAACGGAGACGAAAGGAATCAACTGAGAGTCCTTCTCTCTTCTCCTTCTCTCTGCTAAAGGCGGTATTTGTGAAAATCAAAGCAGTGAGGCTTCTGTACTTGTACTATTATCTATTCGGTGGCTCCACTCAGCTCCGCTCGTCTCTGCCTTAGTGGAATTAATTACCTCTTGTCACATCTCGGTTCCTCTCAGACCCGCTTATCTCCGTCTCAGTGGACCCTCAGCCCTAACAATCTGAAATCACACAGGATCACCAAACAAACAAACAGCATATCATCCAATTTCTACTAGTTAAACAGCTAAATGCGTTTGCAGTACCTGAAATCACTACAGATGATGATTTAATGAATCATCATCAGCAGCAGCTACCTAATGCTCGATAAAGTGCTATTAAGCTAACAAACCATCCCACATGCTATCATGGGCCTGATAAGCCCCATTGTCTGGGCCAGCGTGGGCCGTTGATGAATAAATCATTACGCTATAATCACTGCAGTCAATTAACTTTATCGGATTTAGCTTCTTAAGACAAAACAAAGACTGGATCAGTTACATGGAATGCCGTTCCGATTACAAAGACTGAGGTCATCATTTTTACTTTGTACCAGAATCCAAAGTGAAGATGTAATGCGCTCTTCCTATTCGCAATGCTAAGTCCCTGTGTTGTATGGGCTTAGAATTTCCACTCCAATGCTCTAGGCAGCAAGCTAGCAATCTGTCACTTATGCCTGTTGAAAGCTTTTTTTTTTATTCTTTATTTATTTTTGGGGCTTTATTCATTAATAGAATATGCCAGCCCCGTTAAAACAACTCAAACAAAAACAAAAATAATACAGAAACTACTAACTACTCAAATTTAAAATGCACTTATAGAACGTTTTGGCAGCAACACAACCAGGTTCAGATAAAATAGATAAAAAACATCCCACGTTCAATTTAGATATTGGTAGTTGTCGAAAAAGTTAAAACCTTGATACCTACGTAAAATAGCTACGAAACGTGAAATTTAATGGCTTTTTTGTCTAAACTTCGCGGAAACCAACCCTGAAAACGTGTGCGTTTCGCTTTGCGGTCGGTGAAGTTTGCTGTATTTTAAGTTAGGTACGAATAACGCAGTATCATTATACCACTGATAAAAATACTTGTGACAATGCGACTACTTTCGAGTCTTAACACATTCAGAACCAAGGACCCAGCTCCCGGGTTCTTCATAACGTTCGCGAGATACCGAGAACCCGGTAGGCGGGTTCATTTTGTACTAGCTAGGTATAGACTACTCGGTTCCGCCCAGATGTTTTAATTTTAGGCTTGGTCATGAATGTGTTAATTGTCCTCTGTGTAGCTATTTTTCTTTACTGTCCGTAAGAGTTCCTGACCGTCCAACACAAATCGCCGTAGGATTTTGTATAGTTTTTAATTTCAAACCTCATGCCTCCATGCAGAAGAAGCATTTTCTACGCGTAAAAAAGCGAAAGAAGGATTATTTATTGAGTATTTTAATCTGTTGCCTAGTGCTCACGCTGTATAATTCAGGTCTAGGTCACTTGGTATAGACTCGAGATAATTTTTTAGCCCTGGTTTTCTTCGCCACCGTCCGGCGCCAGCTACGCACCCGAAACCCAATCTTATCAGTTCCTTCTGACGCTTAGCACTATCAAGCAAGTCACATCATTATCAGCGATGTATATCGACCGATAATGGGCATTTGGCCGTATCTCCGCCACTTCTAGCCCCTGCCTATCTTATCTCTATTTGGACTCTATCAAACTGATTTGGGTACTGAAAAACTAGATTTAAAGTGCTGACGGTAATTGACAAGTTCTAATTCTTAGATACCTGAAAGTTACCTTGGATCAGTGGTACAGTCAAAGAATTTGACAACTGCCGCTTTGTACCTTTTAACAAGAAATGACACTATGGCATATCATACTATCTACTAAGCAAAGCAATAAGAAAAGGGACACAGGTATCAATTTCCTTGACATGCTTTTAGTTAAATGTCTTTTCTCTGCAAGTTGTCTGCAAAACATTCTGCCAAGTTTCTTGCGGTGCATTCTTCTTGGCAATGATGGTGTTTCCGAAGCGCTGTTAGACTCAAAAATGACCTTTAAAAGTGCTCTTAGGAGCCTATTTGCATAAGTAAAGTTATGAACTATTACATTTATTACCGAACTAATGTTTGTAGAAATCCGCTTGCTCTATTAGGCTTACTAGGCGTGCCTTAGCACGCTATTCCATTGTTTATATTCAATGATAATATCCAGTGATATTAATTAATTAATAAAATACCAGAACACCCAGTTGCAATGACAACTTAATACGAAATAAGTATAGATAACATCGTCTATATTCAATACATCATTGTGCTGTATTGTGTCCATGGTGGCGGAACATCAAAACGCCCTAATTTTTAATTTGTAACCAAACACAATGTTGACACTGCGTTTCCGCATCAATTTAATTTCGACGTATCATTCCACAAATACAACGATTGACCAATATTGGCTTTGTCGACTGATTTATGACTCGATAAGTTGACACCAATGCGTGGTAGGTCAATGTGGAAGTGGAGCTGTGTGTTCAAGATAGGGTGTCAGATGTTTGGATTGTGAAAATATTCTTCTTGCATTCCATTCTGCTACTGACGACTATACTTTAAAGGTAAATGTAGATCAACTTCAATTGGTGACTTTAATATTGAAGTCTTTTCATTAAACTATCTAAACGTAGTAGTATGTATAAATAGTGTAGATTAAATTGCAATTATAGATAATGAAGTAGTAAATTGGTGACTGGTGGTATTATATGGAAATCCTCTCATTAGGTACACGATCTAACCATAGTAGTATAAGTAGTATAGGTTGAATTGCAACTATAGATAATATAACTATAGACAATGAATGAAAAATTGGCGACTTGTGGTATTAGTACACATTGAAATCTTCTTATTAAACGATCTAACCTTAGAAGTTAGTATAAGTAATGTAGATTGAATAGCAATTAAATGTCTTTAGCTAAGTAAATTATTGAAAATCCCCTCTGCGAAACGTTGTCACAGTAAACTTGATAAAGATTTCCTTTGTCAAGCAACTCAATGTCACTAAGACGTGCACTGTAAGGTTCTACGGTGGATCCGGAATCAAAAGGTTCATTGGTACATGGTATGAAAAAAAAAACGATATTCTTCTGTTAGGCTAGTAACCTGTCATTAAACCTGCCAACTTAAAACCTGTAGCCACGAGACGTGAAATACTTAGCCATGGTTTTGCCTACGCAGCGTTTCACGTTCTCTCCCTCTGCCTATCCCATTTGGGAATACAGGCGTGATGTACCATCGAACCAATTGATTCCTGACCCACCATAGAACCTATTCACAGTGAACGTCATAGTGACATTGCATTGCTTGACAAAGGAAATGTTTATGACGCTTATTGTGACAACGTTCTGCGGTGGGCCAGGAATCAGTTGGTTCAATAGTACTTTTACAGCAATATCTAATATTAGTTCGACTAATCGCGTTATTTTCAGTCCGCAGCCAGACAGGATACCGTATCGCAATCTAAAGCCGCACCTTGAATGGACACTTAAAACCTGTCCAAACGGAATGTTTTTGACTTTGACTATCACTGCTGTCGTGATTACGAAGGACTTGCTGTTTGTTTACTTTTATATTCGGGTTCCGTGCATTAGAAGGTAAATAAACAGAGGAAGCTACCGTATTTGGGGAAGATTTCTCGCCTCAAGTTGCATAAAGTCCTAACCTAACCTTATCATATTGACTTTTTAAAATTAAAATTAAATTCATCTAGCGTTTTTCTATCTAAATAGCACGCCGATTCTCATGTTTCTATATCTTTCCGTTGTAGAGATATTCACATTTATAAGATATGATTAGATGACTTCGACATTTGACCTTACAATTATCAATTTTATATCTGCTTATTTCTACAGTAGTAAGAGTGAAAAGCAGTGCTCAATGATTGGATTGAAGCTGTTAAACCATTGTGTTATTGACTTAATCAACCTCAAATCATAATGTCCAATGTCCCTAATATAAGTTCAGATACAATAAGCAAATTTCCTACAGAAACCTGTGTGTGTCATGTGCATTATAAACCTTTAAATTCTGAAGATTTTTAATGACGAAACGAAGAAGAAAACAAAGTCTTTCAAAAACACGCGTGGTGTGCGCGGCTGACGGTGTGCGAGCTTGTGACGCCGATGCCCAATAAGGATGACAACGGGGTTAAAAAAAGTGAATTTTTAATTAGTCCTTTAGTTAGATTATGTAAAAATATGAGACACATATTTTTTCTTTTATCGAGTAACGAAACATCCACAAAAGTTCATCAAACTTCCGAAGTGGGGGCTTGTGACGTCACGCCTAGGTAAAACTTTTAGGCGCTGTATTGTCATAATTTTTCGTTTGTCAAATAAAAGACAAAATATGTGTACCTACAACATTTTTAGTAATCTCTCTGACGGACTAAATAGTTTTTTTTAGTCGTCAAGCCTATTTTTTGTGTCGGTTTTGCCGCCGTTGCTTTTAAAGCTTATAAAGGCAGCTTAGGTACATTCGGAATAATGAAAGTTATTTATTCGTTCGTGACTTCTAAGTGGTATAGGTAACAAGTAACAACACAAATATGATATTTGCTGAGAATTGTGTACCTATGTGTTGTTGTGTAGTGTTGTTATGCGAACCAGATACTTTCGCCAAAACTTTTTGATTTGATCAGATTTTTTGTTTCCGCTTTATTTCGAAGACATGTTGGAAGTGTTCCTAAAAATCTGCAAGTTTGGACATCCACGTGTGTGGCTTGAAGTGATTGTGAAGATCACTTACAGATAGACTAGACAAGATAAACGATTCGTCATTCATTATCATCCACATGTTCGGGGATGATCTTAAGTGTCTTAAGTTGTCTAAAACAATGTTTTTTTTGACACGCGATATGATTCATGATACACTGATGCGTCATGTCTAAATATAGAACAATAAATTCAAGTAAATATCATTAACTAAAAACTATACAAGTGCTCGGCATTCAATTTGGCCAGAATTGATAGGCGCGCAACGCGGTGAGGGAGGCAAACGTCAAAAAAGGAACCAATCGCACGATCGGAGTGCCCCCGCGTCCCTCTTTACCACCAAAGAGACCTAAAAAACGACTTGACAATTGTCAAGACGTCTTGACGACCTGTCAATTTTGGCGAAGTTGATTGCCGAGCACTGTACATAGATACATCACCCCTGTATTCCCAAATAGGGTAGGTAGAACACACTAAACATTACATAGCCACTTTTCGCATACCTAGTTTTAGATTGAAACATTGAAGAATGAGGTATCGCCTTAAGTCTACCCCAATCTATTTCGTAAGTCGCCTCTTACGATGTGCATAAAAAAAAGTTAAGAATTATAGGTCAGTTAACTAAAGCTGGCACGTTCACAGTACTCACACTTGTGCAATTTCGCTATACTGTATGTTTAAAATAATAATTTTAAACAAAAAAAAACCGACTTCAAATTAGCTATATCCTGAAAGGAAACTTCTGTTTATGTACATATTTACTAAAGATCAAGTAGGTATACGTAGCTCTTAGCAGATTCAAGGCTGCAGAAGGAATAGCTCTATCTGATTTAGAACCCTCTAAACTGTTGCATTTAAGAAACACTTGAGAAGCAGCAGGCTTGGCTAATTACTGAAACTATAATTTCCAGTCTGGAGGTGCATTCAGTATTGAAAAACCGGCCAAGTGCGAGTCGGACTCCCGCACTGAGGGTTCCGTACAAACAGATTACAACGCCATCTAGTGACAGATTTT